>JAHUXG010009234.1:0-43078 GCA_020740815.1 Sciurus niger
TTTTGCTTATTGATATCTTTCCCTGTGTGTTTCTTTAAATGCAGAGTGTAATCTAGAAAAATGAAACAGTATTGGCTGCATGCTTATTTGTTCATGAGAGGCTTACAAAATGGTCATTCTGGATGCCATTTTTGCATCAGGGGTAAGACAATGTGAACTGGCTACCTTGCATTGTATACAGTAGAAGCATAACAGTGCAGTGTGAAGGTCAGAGGCCACACTATTGACATTGTGGTGTGTGTGCATGTGTGCTCTCCTCAGGGCAGGGCTCTGGGACTCGGATAGTCCAAGGTGATGGTCATAGTACATATTTAACAATAAAGGTAACATGTAGCATGTCCATTTCCATTCAATGGATGCTGGGAAGGAAGTTAATAATATGTGAAGGTGTAGTGGGGAGGAAGGCCTTCCTGTCTCAGGCAGATTCAGCTCCAGCAGGGAGGCCACCTCTTTCCTCAGCATTCTCTGACACCATCTCTGATCACTCTTCCTCTTCCTCATTGACCTCTTCACACTGGCTACTTGATGCCTTTGGATTTCCTAAACATGCTTCTGCCTCAGGGCCTTTGCACTGGGAATTCCTTCTGCCAGGTAGAAATGCCTGCTGGCCCGCTGGCTTCTGTTGGATATCTTGAGATCTCTGTTCAATTGTCACATTCTCTACTGAGCTTCTGGTCACCTATTAAAAACAGTCCTGGAGCTGGGGGTGTGAGTCAGTGCGAGAACCCTAGAGCACCTGCTTAGCATATACAAGGCCCTGGGTGAAATCCCTAGCAACACACACACACACACACACACACACACACACACACACACTTAAATACAACCTCTCATCTGCTGTCTGCATTATAACTGCTTTTGTTTTTATCGTACGTGCTTCATCATCAGGCATGCTATATGATTATTTCTTTTTAAAGTAGGTTTATTAAGTTACAATTAATTTTCAAAGGACCACACATTTTTTTTCCCAGTAGCATTTTTTTTTATTGTAAACAGATGAGATACATGTTGTTTTTCTGTTTTTCTGTTTGTACATGGAGTAAAGGCATACCTTTTTTGTAATCATAAATTTACATAGGGTGATGTTGTTTGATTCATTCTGTTTCTTTTTCCTTTCCCCCACCCCTCCTACCCCTCTTTTCCCTCTAAACAGTCCTTCCTTCCTCCATTTTTGCCCCCCACATTAACCCTACCCCTAACCATAACCTTAACCCTAACCCTTCCCACCCCCCATTCTGTATCATCATTCGCTTATCAGCGAGATCATTCAGGACCACACATATTTGATGTATATTGTTCAGTAACTTGTCACATATGACAATATATGTGATAAATCATTTGCATAAAAATGTAACATACCTATAATTTACCTCTGTGCACGTGTTCTTTGCACATCACTGGGATGTAGGAGATTTGGTTAAGGTCTGGATGTTGCCTGGAATGAGGTCAGCAACCCACAAGTACTCCTCAATGATAAGAAGTATTTTCTCATTAATTCTGTACAATGCATGAACTCTTGTGGAAAGGCATAGAGTGAGACAGGAATTTCTCATCAATATTGGCACTAGGGATGGCCTAGGATGACCAGACCCATGATACCACAGAAGTTAATTTATTTAGTGGAAAATATAAATTGTAACATTTCAACCATATTGTGAGTGTCCATGTGTGCAAAAAGCAGTAATATTATTTTTCTATTTTCAGTAGTAACATCCACCTCATGGAACCAGGAAACAATACAAGCGTTTCAGAATTCCTCCTTCTGGGATTTTCAGAGGACCCAGAACTGCAGCCCCTCATCTTTGGGCTTTTCCTCTCCATGTACCTGGTCACTGTGCTGGGGAACCTGCTCATCATCCTGGCCACCATCTCAGACTCCCACCTGCACATGCCCATGTACTTCTTCCTCTCCAAACTGTCCTTTGTGGACATCTGCTTCACCTCCACCACCATCCCAAGGATGTTGGTGAATATCCAGACACAGAGCAAGGCCATTACCCATGCAGGCTGCATCACCCAGATATGCTTTTTCTTGGTTTTTGGAGAGTTGGACAACTTTCTCCTGTCTGTGATGACCTATGACAGGTTTGTGGCCATCTGTCACCCACTGCACTACACTGTCATCATAAATCCTCAGCTCTGTGGTTTGCTGGTTCTGGTGTGCTGGATTCTGAGTGTCCTGCATGCCCTGCTACAAAGCTTGATGGTCTATTTTAGAGAAGGATCCATGTGCTGCTGAGAAGAAAGTGTATTCGCTCTTGGTTGGATGGTATATTCTATAAATGTCTGTTAAGTCTAAATTATTGATTGTGTTATTGAGATCTATGGTTTCTTTGTTCAATTTTTGTTTGGAAGATCTGTCCAGTGGTGAGAGAGGCGTGTTAAAATCACCTGGTATTATTGTGTTATGGTCTATTTGGTTTCTAAAATTGAGAAGGATTTGTTTGACATACATGGATGAGCCACTGTTTGGGGCATAGATGTTTATGATTGTTCTATCTTGCTGATTTATGCTTCCCTTAAGCAGTATGAAATGTCCTTCTTTATCCCTTCTGACTAACTTTGGCTTGAAGTCCACATTATCTGAAATGAGGATGGATACTCAGCTTTTTTGCTGAGTCCATGTGCATGGTATGTTTTTCCCCATCCTTTCACCTTTATTCTATGGGTATCTCTTTCTATGAGGTGAGTCTCTTGCAGGCAACATATTATTGGATCTTTCTTTTTAATCCAATCTGCCAGTCTATGTCTTTTGATTGATGAATCAGGCCATTAACATTCAGGGTTATTATTGAGATATGATTTGTATCCCAGTCATTTGGCTTTATTTAAAATTTTTGACATGACTTGGTTCCTCTTTATTTGAAAACAAAACCCACCCCCCAAGGTTTTTTTTCCTTTAGGCTAGCGCCTCCTGTTGCTGATTTGCATCGTTGTTTTTCATCTCTTCCTCATGGAATATTTTGCTGAGAATGTTCTGGAATGCTGGCTTTCTTTTTGTAAATTCCTTTAGCTTTTGTTTATCATGGAAGGATCTTATTTCATCGTCAAATTTGAAGGTAAGTTTTGCTGGGTATAAGATTCTTGGTTGGCATCCATTTTCTTTCAGAGATTGAAAAATGTTGTTCCAGGCCCTTCTAGCTTTTAGGGTCTAGATTGAAAAATCTGCTGATATCCGTATTGGTTTCCCCCTGAATGTAATTTGGTTCTTTTCTCTCACAGCCTTTAAAATTCTGTCTTTATTTGTATGTTAGGTATTTTCATTATAATGTGCCTTGGTGTGGGTCTGTTGTAATTTTGTGTATTTGGAGTCATATAAGCCTCTTGGACTTGATTTTCCATTTCATTCTTCAGATTTGGGAAATTTTCTGATATTATTTCTTCAAATAGATTGTTCATTCCTTTGGTTTGTTTCTCTAAGCCTTCCTCAATCCCATAATCTCCAATGTTGGCCCTTTTCTGAGATCCCACTAGTCTTGGAGCTTCTGTCAAGAGTTTCACCCCATCTTCTCTGTTTGTTACTTTGTTTTCGGAGGTTACATATATTATGCCACAAAGCTACTGTTAGCAAATACAAGAAGATAGAGATACTACCTTGTATTCTATCAGATCATAATGGATTGAAGTTACAAATTAATGAAAGAGTAAAAAACAGAAACTACTCCAACACTGGAGATTAAACAATATGCTACTATATGATGAATGGATAACAGAAGATATTAGGAAGGAAATTAAAAACTTCTTAGAGGTAAACGAGAACAAAGAAACATCATATCAAAATCTCTGGGACACTATGAAAGCAGTACTTAGAGGAAGATTTATTTCATGGAGCGCATTTAATAAAAGAAGTAAAAATCAAAAAATAAATGACCTAACACTACAGCTCAAAGCCCTAGAAAAAGAAGAACAGACCAACACCAAAAGTAGTAGAAGACAGGAAATAGTTAAACTCAGAGCTGAAATCAACGAAATTGAAACAAAAGAAACAATACAAAAAAATGACAAAATAAATAGTTGGTTCTTCGAAAAAATAAACAAAATTGATAAACCTTTAGCCCCACTAACAAAGAGAAGACGAGAGAAAACCCAAATCACTAAAATTCGGAATGAACAAGGAAATATCACAACAGACACGACTGAAATACAAAACATAATTAGAAGCTATTTTGAAAATCTATACTCCAACAAAATAGAAAATTTCGAAGACATCAACAGGTTTCTAGAGACATATGAATTGCCTAAACTGAACGAGGAGGACATACACAATTTAAATAGGCCAATTTCAAGTAATGAAATAGAAGAAGTCATCAAAAGCCTACCAACAAAGAAAAGTCCAGGACCAGATGGGTTCTCTGCCGAGTTCTACAAAACCTTTAAAGAAGAGCTCATTCCAATACTTCTCAAAGTATTCCATAAAATAGAAGAGGAGGGAACCCTCCCAAACTCATTCTATGAAGCCAATATTACCCTGATACCTAAACCAGACAGAGACACATCGAGGAAAGAAATTTCAGACCAATATCCTTAATGAACATCGACGCAAAAATTCTCAACAAAATTTTAGCAAATCGCATACAAAACCATATTAAAAAGATAGTGCACCATGATCAAGTGGGTTTCATCCCAGGGATGCAAGGTTGGTTCAACATCAGGAAATCAGTAAATGTAATTCACCATATCAACAGACTTAAAGTCAAGAATCACATGATTATTTCGATAGATGCAGAAAAGTGCATTTGATGTAAAATACAGCACCCCTTCTGCTCACAACCACATAGAAAAAATCGGGATTAGTGGGACATTCATAACATTGTAAAGGCCATCTATGCTAAACCTGGCTAATCTCATTCTAAATGGTGAAAAACTGAAAGCATTCCCTCTAAAAAGTGGAACAAGGCAGGGATGCCCTCTTTCACCACTTCTATTCAATATCGTCCTTGAAACTCTAGCCAGAGCATTTAGACAGACCAAAGAAATTAAAGGGATACGAATAGGAAAAGAAGAACTCAAACTATCCCTATTTGCTGATGATATGATTGTATACTTAGAGGAACCAGGAAATTCCACCAGAAAACTTTTAGATCTCATAAGTGAATTCAGTAACGTAGCGGGATATAAGATCAATGCACATAAATCTAAGGCATTTTTATACATAAGTGATGAATCTTCAGAACGAGAAATTAGGAAAACTACCCCATTCACAATAGCTTCGAAAAAAATAAAATACTTGGGAATCAATCTCACAAAAGAGGTGAAAGACCTCTCATGCAGGAATCTACAGAAACACTAAAGAGAAAGAAATTCAAGAAAACCTTAGAAGATGGAAAGATCTCCATGGTCTTGGAATAGGAAGAACCAGTAATATTGTCCCCCAAAATGGCACTATACCAAAGTTGTATAAGATTCAATGCAATTCCAATTCACCTCCAATGATGTACTTACAGAAATAGCGCAAGCTAATATGATTTGAAGCTCATATGGATAAGAAAATTGAGAAAACCCAGAATAGCTAAAGCAATCCTTGGCAGAAAGAGTGAAGCAGGGGGTATCGCAATACCAGATCTTCAACTCTAATACAAAGCAATAGTAACAAAAACAGCAAGGTATTGGTACCAAAATAGAAAGGTGGATCAATGGTACAGAATAGAGGACACGGACACAAACCCAAATAAATACAATTTTCTCATACTAGACAAAGGGGCCAAAATTATGCAATGGAGAAAAGATAGCCTCTTCAACAAATGGTGCTGGGAGAATTGGAAATCCATATGCAACAGAATGAAACTAAACCCATATCTCTCACCATGCATGAAACTAAACTCAAAATGGATTAAGGACCTCAGAATCAGACCAGAGACATTGCATCTTATAGAAGAAATAAGTAGGTCCCGAACTCAACATGTCGGCTTAGGACCAGGACTTCCTCAACAGGACTCCATAGCACAAGAAATAAAAGCAAGCATAATAACTGCGGGGAATAGAATTTCAAACTAAAAAGCTTTCTTCTCAGCAAAGGAAACGATCAGCAATGCAAATGAAGAAGAGCCTACAGGTGGGAGAAACAGAAAATCTTGCACTCATACTTCAGATAGAGCGCTACTCTCCAGCATATATAACGAAACTCAAAAAACTCTACACCAAAGAATGTAAATAATCCACAATCGACAAATGGGCTAAGGCAATGAATAGAACACGTAACAGAAGAAGATCTACAAGCAATCAACAAACATATGGAAAAATGTTCAACATCTCTAGTAATAAGAGAAATGCAAATCAAAACTACCCTAAGATTCATCTCACCCCAATTAGAATGGCGATTATCAAGAATACAAGCAACAACAAGTGTTGGCGAGGATGTGGGGAGAAAGGTACACTCATACATTGCTGGTGGGGCTGCAATTAGTGCAGCCACTCTGGAAAGCAGTGTGGAGACTCCTTAGAAAACTTGAAAACTTGGAATGGAACCACCATTTGACCCAGCTATCCCACTCCTTGGCCTATACCCAAAGGACGTAAAATCAGCATATTACAGAGATACAGCCACATCAATGTTCATAGCTGCTCAGTTCACAATAGCCAGATTGTGGAACCAACCTAGATTTCCTTCAATTGATGAATGGATAAAGAAAATGTGGTATATATATACAATGGAATATTACTCAGCCATAAAGAACGATAAAATTATGGCATTTGCAGGCAAATGGATGAAACTGGAGAATATCATGCTAAGTGAGATAAGCCAATCTCAAACAACCAAAGGAAGAATGATATCGCTAATAAGTGGATGATGACACATAATGGGGGGTGGGAAGGGTTAGTGTTGGGGTTGGAGTTGGGTTTAGGGAGGGGGGCAGGAATGGAGGAAGGAAGGACTGTATAGATGGAGGGGAAGGGTGGGAGGGGAGGGGGGGAGGGAAAAAATGGCAGAATGAATCAAACAACATTACCCTATGTAAATTTATGATTACACAAATGGTATGCCTTTATGCCATGTACAGACAGAGAAAAAACATGTATCCCATTTGTTTACAATAACGAAAAAAAAAAAAAAAAAAAAAAAAAAAAAAAAAAAAAGAGCTTAATGGTGTTGCTTCTGTCCTTCTGCACACATTTGGAAATCCCCCACTTTTTCTGTGAACTCAACCAGGTGGTCCAACTTGCCTGTTCTGACACCTTCCTTAATGACGTGGTGATGTATTTTGCACTTGTGCTGTTGGCTACTTGTCCCCTCGCTGGCATCCTTTACTCCTACTCCAAGATTATATCCTCCATACGTGCAATCTCTTCTGCTCAAGGAAAGTACAAAGCCTTCTTCACCTGTGTGTCTCACCTCTCTGTGGTCTCCTTATTTTACTGCATGGGCCTAGGTGTGTACCTTAGCTCTGCTGCAACCACAGCTCACACTCTACTTCAACAGCTTCGGTGATGTACACTGTGGTAACCCCCATGCTGAACCCCTTTATCTACAGTCTGAGAAATAAAGATGTAAAGAGAGCCCTGAAAAGTCTCTTTGGAGGGAAAATATAAAATGAGCCATTGTCTGCAGAAGCCCATGCCCAGGATTCAGAGCCCCAGGCCACAGTGGGGATCTTTGATGAGATGGTGGACAAGCAACTTTCTCCTCCTGTTTCCCTCCTGGGGTTTTCATCCCTTGATGTCCACCTGTCTGCACCTCCAATCTTCTGCATTAAGGTTTGTGCTCTGGTTAACATTAGCTCTATGGTTGTGTGATTCTCCACAATTATTCCAAATAATGTTTGGAAATGTTTGGAATTTACCGTTATGTCATATATCATTAAGGATTTTAAAAGAACAATTAATTAATCCATGGCATATTTTATTGAGTAATATTTCTTTCATATTACTGTAAAACTAGTCATGATTTTTAACATTCCCAGGAAAGAAAAGCAGATGTGATGACTGAGACAATTAATGAAATTCATAGTGATGACTGAGACAATGCAATTAGTAGTTGAGGTAAATGTGAGGTCACTTTTTCTCTTTGAACATCACGACCTTGACTCCTCTTCTTGATAATGTAGAATTTAGCATACTGGTGCTTTTAAGAACTGGTCACAGGCTGGGATGTTAGCTCAGTGGTAGAGCACTTGCTCTGCAAGTGTGAGGACTGGGTTCCACCCTCAGCACCACATTAAAAAGCAATCAAACGTAATCACTGGTGACTGTGGTTTACAAGATTAATTCATTTAATTTTTGATTGACACAATATTTTACATATTTATGAGGTACATATTTTATGCATTATAGGTTTTAGTGTATTTTAGTCATACATAATATTGGGGGTAATTTTTGCATAATTGTAGAGCTATGGAATATAATTTGCTCCACTTTGGTCTCTAGTATTTCCCTTTTGCCTCTCATCCTTCCTCCCCTTTTCCCCTGGAAGATGATTCTACTGGTTTTCTTTCTATTTATTTGTAGATGTTTAAAAATTAGCTTAATATGAAATGGACAAACTATGCTATGGATATACTACAGTGAATTTCACCTTTATGTATATCTATTGTGCAAAGTATTTTGATCCATGTATACATGAGGCAAGGATCCACTCAGAATAGTTGGTATATTCATTGCCTTAAACATCCATCATTTCTTTATGATGACTACATTCCAAATCCTCTCCTCTAAGAATTCTGAGATATACTGTGCATTATTATTAGCTGCATCCACCCCACTGTGCCATAGAACCACAGGACATTCTGTTCCTGTAGCAATGTCCAGCTTCGACATTGCTCTCATATGTAGGGTCCTGCTTCTATGGCAGCTCAGTGTCCATGACACCTATCAAAGTCTTGGGCTGGACAGGCCCCCCAGAGGTGTCTACTCACCATTTTTTCTGGGTGGATACTTTTGTACGCCAGATAACATATTAAAGTGATAACAGTGTATAAATGATAAATAGATCATTGTTCTTAGGTTACAGGCAGGAGAGAGGAGGAGTGGACCTTCCTATTAAAGGGAGGTAGTAGGGACCTGGCTAATGGAACCCTTTCTGCCTTTTGATGTTATCAGTGTTAATATCACAGATGTGATAAAGCACTCTAATTTTGTGAGATGCTACAATTTGGGAAAATGAGGAAAGGATGCGTGGATCGCTCTGTGTCATTTCTGGCATATGTATGCTCATCTGCAATTATCCCCATTCAAAAATTTAATTAAAAGTTGTAAATGAAAAAAAGTGAACAATACAGGAATAAGTATTTCTCTAGGACCAGAATAGCAGACATCTTTCCTTTTTCTCCTTCAATTCATATTTCTTTCCTACATCCCCCCACATATTTTCCACAATCTAGTGTCGCAAGCTTAAAAATCACCTTAATATATGTTCTTACAATAAAAACATAAAAATTATAAAATAAGTATTATCATTCTTAAACACTGTATATTTGTCATTCTGGACCATGTGGACTGGTGTGTATACAGGATCCTGTGATGGAGACTGTTTTTCACATAGTGTAAAGCTGTTGGATAAGGAAATAAACAGCATTGGGACTAAGAGTATTTGACACCTAATATTCTGCCATCACTGTCTTGCCTGCTTTGGGGGGTGAAGGGCAACGTAGTGCATGTGGGAACTGGTAGGTAGGCTGCAGAGTAAGGGAAGCTCTCCTAGTCCTCCCAGCAGAACCACCTACTCACTCTGCAGGCCTGAGTTCAGATGGAAACTGAAATTCTCTCCTTTGCATTTCTAAGAAGAATAAATCTTAGCCAGAGTTAAGTTATTTTATAGCACTGGATATTTTTATTTCCATATGTTTACAGAGCACTTCCACTATTTTTTTTATTTTAAACATTCTAGAGTTATATTTTATGTTTTTATTAGTACATTATATTTAAACATAATACTGGGGTCCATTTAGACATAATCATACAAGCACAGAATATCCGTTGTTTGACTTCAGTCCCCCAAAATTCCCCTTTGCTACCCGCAATTCCCCTTCATCTCTACAGGTTTTCCATTTATCTATATCTATATTTATATCTATGTCTATCTCTATGTGGGTATCTATCTATCTAATCTTTAAAATGATATTTTGACTGCAATGCATAGTATTGGCACATCATCTTTACTCTTAAAATTTACCAAGTCACATTCTCATATCAATTTGGTGACATTCTGACTGGATATAGGAATTCTTAGGAGCAAGTCACATACACACATGCACACGCACACAAACACACACACACTACCACTTAAGCTTCAGGTCTCTGTGTCTGCCAGACTTGTGATGGTTGATAACATCCAGTTGTTCCTCTCTGGGCAAAATCTGCAAGGGGGATTATCTAGTACTAACTGTGCTAACTATGGAAGTAAAACATCTGCAGAGGCCAGACTTAGAGATCATCCAGTGCAAAACCATCATAAGTGAGTCAGAATGGAAGAATTGCTAGGTTCTGTCCTGTTCCTCAGGAGATCTGGCTTTAGTCAGGCCCCTGAAACATCTGCCTATAGTCAGTAATTTCTCATTCTTACAGACACTGAGTAGGAAGTGAGGAGCAGCCATCAGACTTGGCAGAAGGTATGGTTGCTTTGAGGTGCAGGCAAGCACTACATGGTGATCTTCAAACCTATGCATGCATCAGAATCCTGGGAGGGCTTGTGAAAGCACAGATTCCTGGCACCATTCCCAGAGTGCTTGATCAATAGGTTCACGTAGGTTTGAAAAAATATGTGTTTCTATTAAGTTCCCAGGTGATGCTAATGTTGCTGTACCAGGGAACCATGTTTGAGAACCACTGACCTAGAGACAAATTTTGTCAATAGCGATGGTAATCATGACATGCAGTAAAGAGATGATCACCCAAAGTGAATGAGTTCATAAACTCCGTGGGCTAAGATGAAGGATGAAAATTATACTGTAGTGGGGAAAGCATGCTAGGATTGAATTATGTGTTTCTTCCTCCTTCTGGGAAAGCCTAGCAGCCTCATGGAAATGGAAGCCAAGTAGGAATGAGAAACTTGCTCTTTCTGGGACTTTCAGAGGATCCAGACTAGCAGATAAAGGGCCCTGTGTTGGGCCCTCTCTGTCCAGGTACCTGGCAACAAGCACTGAGACCTGCTCACCATCCTGGACACTGATTGGGACTCCCGACTCTGCACACCCAGTGGGGCCAGTTGGTGCATTGCCAGGTGTTGAGCAGCATCCCTAGCCTCACCCACTTGGTACCTGTCAGACTATCCTAGAGGTGTCAATCTAAGTTTAAAAAAAGACACTTCCAAATGTGTTTTGGAGGCAAAATCATTTCTGGTTGAGGACCATGGGACTATGGCATAAGAGCTATAAAATGTTAATGGGATTACACTCAAAACCGAGGCATTACTCAGGTTATAAATCTGGGCAGATCAGTTAAACCTTGAGTTCAATTTCTGCCAACTTAGAATCAGGTTCCTAATAGTACTGACAGCTGAATAGACTTTTATAAACATTGCATAAGAGAGTTCTTAGATTTCAGTCAGTGTTTTCACCACTGTGACCAAACGACCTGCAAATAGAAATTTGAGAGCAAAAGTTTATTTTGGGATTAATGGTTTCAGAGATCTCAGTCTATAGGTTGTCAAACCCATTGTCTGGGTCCCTAGGTGAGGTAGGACATCATGGCAGAGAGTGTGGAGGAAGACAGTGGCTCAGGCATGAGGATCTGGAGGGCAGGACAATGAGGAAGCAGCAGAGAGAGAGAGAGAGAGAGAGGGAGAGAGAGAGAGAGAGTGCTGCATTCGACGAAGACAAAATACCTATCCCAAAGGCACACTCCCAAGGGCTCACCTGCTCCAGCCATGGCCCACCTACCTACAGTCACCTCACAGTTAATCTCTACCAGAGGATAAATTCACTGATTGGGTTAAGGTGCTCATAACCCCATTTATTTCACCTCTAAAACTTCTTACATTGTTTCTCATCTGCACTTTTAGGGGACACTTTCTATCTAATGGGTAACACCTTACAGGTCAATAATTTGTGGAAAGGTGCATAAAAAGATCTGAATATAACTCTTATAATTTGCAAACATTTTATAAGTGAATAACTAAACGGAACCCTTTGAACTTGTCTTTGTCTTACAAGCATTAAACTTTCAATTGTTTTGTGAAAAGTACCATGAAGCCAAGGAAGGTCATACCCACAGTCTCATTCAAAAGAATGCAGTTTTTCCATTGTTGAAGAAGGAAATTACAATTTTCTGAGGATATCAGGGATTGTGTCCTTGAATTGAGTCAGTGCTTTGATGATTTAAGCGACATTGAAGACAGAATCTTATTTTCATAATTTGGAGAAATCCTCAACTTTGGATTGGGAGAAGGTCAGACATCTGGAAACCAAGAATTCTTGAGAAGGAGTAATGAACACTGGTTTCACCTGGTCTCTTGAGAACAGAGAATCTATAAAAGAATTTTTACTTGCTGTGTAGAGCAGATGCCCACAGGTACTTGATATGCTCAGGGGTTGAATAACGGGAGGGCGACATGCGGGGCTTATACCTAAGGGAGAATCTACTGGGAGCTCTGAATATCCCCCCACCACTGTACTTCAGCAGGTGCGACCCTCAGCTGGACAAGGCTCCCCCTTGCTGACAGTTTGGAGACCTAATTCTCACTCAGGGACTGATGTTTCACTCCTTCCTTCTGTCCTGTTTGGAACAGAGCTTCAGTCCCCATCATCAACCATCCAGGGGAGATTCTGTGTTCCCAAATAGAGCCCTTCCTTCCAGAGATACCATCCAGGTGAGTCCAAATGCTTGATCAGTGTTGCAGGAAGTTCCAGAGATAATAAAGTCTGAGGAAGTTTCCCTGAGAGCAATTCAGCCTGCCTCAGGGTGCGGAGAAAGCAGAGGAGGCTTGCTTCATTTTTAGGGTGATTACTTACAGTGCTAAAATAATAGTAACAGCTGAACTCAGCAATGCAGGGGTGATCATTGACATTTAAGTGAGAGTGATGAAACCCTAATTATAGGAGGGAATGGTAGGCAAAAACTGGTTCCAGTAAAAGTAGAACGTATGTCCAAAGATTTTTTTAAATTGTGTGGAATATTCACTGTGGATATTTCTTTTTTAAGATGGGGTGCAATTAAATATGTTTGCATATCCACAAGAAAAGACCAGATCAATGCTGTGCTGGTAAATCCTACCTTGCAATAGTGTCTCATGAGGCATATGCCTTGCAATTATCTTCCCTCATGCAAGGTAGTCAGATGAAAAAGTAAAAATGAAAAAGGCGTGTCACCAAGCTTATATCCTTACTCCTGAGTGTGAATAAGTTTTTATTGTGAATTGTGCAAATTCTTTGAGTTTGTATAGTGGGGTTGGAGTGTTCCAATTCCCATTTTTTGTTGTACACTTTCAAATTGCTCTGATGGTTAAAGACAACATTCACAACTATTCTGTTATTCAAGTTTATTTGATACAACTGTATTTTAAATGATCATGGAGGGATGCATCATGCAGGTTTACTTTATAACAATCATTGCACTTTTGGACAATTTCCTTCTAATTGTGATGGCCTAGGATTGATTTATAGCTACCTATCTCCCTCTGTACTACAAGGTTATCATGAAGCCTTGACTCTGTGTGTTGGTGGTACTGCTGTCCTGGATCACAAGTGCCCTAAACTCCCTGTTGCGCAGTGGATGTCCTTCTGCACACATTTGGAACTGCCCCACTTTTTCTGTGAACTCAATCAGGTGGTCCTGCTTGCCTGTTCTGCCACTTTTCCTAATGACATGTGATGTATGTATTCTGCAGCAGGACTGCTGTTCTGTGGTGCCCTCGCTGGCGTCCTTTACTCCTACTCCAAGATAGTGTCCTTTGTCCTTGCAATTCCATCAACTCAGAGCAGGTACAAAGCCTTCTCCACCTGTGCATCTCACTTCCCTATAGTCTCCTTATTCCATTTTACTTGCCGAGGAGTGTTCTTTAGCTAATCTGCTAAACACTACAGTGCAACAGCCTCAGTGTTGTACTCCGTGTTCACCCCCATGCTGAACCCCTTCTTCTACAGTCTCAGGAATAAGGACATCACGGGGGCTCTGAGAAGACGCCTCACTGGGAAGCTGTAGAGGAGACCAATTTCATTAATTGCCTCTTGTCAAAGGTCACTAAGCCACACAGCCAGAATTTACAGTTCTTTAATCAGATCCTGATGTAGAATGGGCTCTTTCCATTCATATCCTCTAGAGTTGATGCCTTTCATTTCAACATCTTTGCTGAATTAAAACAACCTCATTAATAAGGTGTCATTTCTGTTAGCCAATGTCTTTCTCTCACTTTCTACTGTCCTCGTGTTCTTCCAGATCTCAGGTCACAGGCAGTCTGGAGATTCCTGTCATTGTCACAGAGAAGTTACACTCGTCATGTGGAATAAACTGCACTTGCAGCTGGGCCTTTGTGTTGTCCTCTTGTAGAAGAAGACCTGGGACCACAATTCTTCAATGTTCTGTTCCTTATTTCTGCCTGCAATGCTGCCTCACCTGGTCTATGTTATGATCTAAACTTCAACAAACCAGTGACTTTACAGCTCATCACAGGAGTTTATGGTCACAGGAATATGATGCTCTTATTGAGCACAGTTTAAACTCATGCTGTATTCCACGGTTAGGAGTAATTATGAAAAATTGCAATTGAATACTCATTAAACATGTATGATCTCACATGTTTACACTAAACACACACAGAAGGAAAAGTCACACAAATCAGTGACTCAATGTGATCTTAGAGTCAGAGGACCTTACATTTTCAAATTACAATCAGACTTTGATCTTCCATCATATGTCCATGAAAGGTCTATTTTTGATGATGCACATCTACTATTTGAAACGTGAAACCCTGTTGTTCATGCATAAAGGAGTTTATTCAGTGACTGAAGGATTCAGCACCAAGTTCTTACTATTCAGGACATAATCTCACGCTTCTAGCTTTATAATCCTTGGTGCTAAAGAAACGCATGACTCCTTCTTTTGACATTGTTAACAAAATATCTCACCCATTACAATTTTTTGTTGTAAACCTTAATATTTGCAGGTGAGTGAACTATGTGTACATTGACACTAACTTTATTTTCATTTCATTTTTTATGTTCAAACTCTCTTCGGGGCTCACAAGCAATGGGTGTCTTTCATGATAACTTGAATCCTGCCATACCGTGTCTTGTCCAGGAGGTTGTGCATGGCTCACACAGTGTCCCCCACACACACACTTCCCACTTCCCCTGGTTACCTGTAATGGAAACTCGACAATGGTTACTTTGCAATGTGCCACAGTGAACCACAGATAATTGATGTTCTATATATACACACACTACAGATGGAGCAGGAGGATGGCCAGCTGATGAGAATGAGGCAGAAACTGGAAGGCCGATATCACCCCCTCCCTGTCCCACACAGAAACCCAAACATGGAGGAGCTAGAGTGGAAGTGTTGCTGGGACGGTGCTGCGTCCTCTGGGGAGGGATGGAGAGTGGAGTGGAGGTGGACATGACCAGTGACCCCTGCAGGCATGGTGTGCAGGTCACTGTGAATCCCATCAATCTGCACCAGATGTGGGTCAATAATGATGACAAGTTAAGACAAAAATAATAAAGAAAATTAAGTGTGAGCAACCTCTCTGGCCTCCACTGACTCCCCAGTGAGCAGAGAGTAGGACCGTTTTCTGAAGATATCAGAGTAGCTGACCAAGAGTTCGTGCTTTAGAGATGCTGGAATCTTAGTGAACATGGCTCCCTAAATTTCATGAGCTGAGCCTTGCCACGGTGCTGGCCCTGAATTCCTGAGCTGAAGTGAACCTCTCACCAGAGCCTCCTGAGTAGCTGGGTTTATAGGTGGGTGACAGGGAACCTCCTAGAAGGGACTATTGTAAAGAATTAATGGGATTATAAGGTAAATATCTCAGAGCAGTTTGCATCAAAAGATCTAAATATCATCTCTTTACCAAAGTCTTTGTCACCAAAGGACTAAATGACAACTGTGAACATGTTTTTAATGAATGTTCTAATTGGTCTGGGGACCATGTCCTAAAGCCAAGAATGTAGACCCATGGTTTATAAGCTATGTTGAAAAGGGGAATAGAACCCCCCTTGAGGAATCAGGGGCCATGTCCCAAGTCTGTGGCGATCCAAGAACCCTAGTCAAGATGGCTACCTCGTGTCAGACCTGGTAGAGAAATTCAGCTCAGGATGTCTCCAGGTTAAATCTCTGGAAGGAAGAAGAGGTCGTGAGATGGAGTAATAGACTGAATTCTCCTGCCCGTAAACCATGTCTCTCGGGAATAGAGAATCTCCTGGAAAGAGAAACGTCCTTGGTGCAGAACACTGTCCAGCAGGGGAATTAATCATGTGCCCAGCGTTGCCATAGTGAGGAGGTGCCTAATGAGAAGTCTGGGGAGCTGTGTTCATCTCCACTCTGCAGTTCCTCTGAATGCTCCACCTTGGACTGGACAGGATGTGGTGGTTCCGTGCTCTCAGAGAGCTCACCCAGGTCAGTGAGACCCAAGAAATCCTGCAGGAGATGTTCAGAGAATGGACACCAAGATCATTAGCCTGATGTCCTCCCAGAGCCAAACCAGAACTGCCTGACCTGGGAGATTGTGGTTACCAGACTGTTGGATGGTCTGCTTTCCTGCTTAATTCATTGATTCATTTGTTTATGATGCTGAAAAGGGAAGTGGCAATTTAACAACCTTTTCTCAAAAAAAGAGATCAGTCCTATAACTGGAGGAGCTGTGGCTACCAGAGCTGGGAGGATGTGCAAGGAACTTAGGGGACTGCCAGGGACACAGGGTGGAGCTCACAGGAGGAAAGACTCTAGTGCTCTCTAGCTCAGTGGGTAACGTGGTCACAGCTACTGGTTGTGGATTTGAAATAGCTGGTAGAGAAGATTCCGATTATTCCCAACACCCAGGAGTGATCAGTGTTGAAGGGAATGGAGATGTTAATTCACTGGCTGATTATCACACATGGCTCACATGCATTCAAGGATCTCACTGTGCCCCACACATACACACAACTATCATTGTTGTTTAAACTTTAAAAATATTTTTAAAAGAGATCAACACCATGGCCTAAGTATTACATAGCAAAACCCACTGAGAAAAATAAGATAGAGTCCTGCCTCACCCAGTGACCAAGCCTGTGAAGACAATGGCCAGAGAGGTGCAGCAGCCTCCGGGAGGCCATCCTCTTGCTCTCCCAAGTACAGTGTGGAGAGCATTTGTTTTTCTCAAAGTTTTCTTCCTTTCACAGATTGTTGGCCTGTGACATTCATCTTTCCCACTAAAAATATGTCCTTTTTGTTATGATGCCTTATACTTTTGTGGGCCACCCAGGGGATACATGGAAGGTAGAATCAAGGAAGCTTCTCCTTCCTTCCATTATCCCTGGGACAGTCCCCCCACTCAGGTCCATTTAGCATCCCCTTCTGTTCATTGAGAATTTTTTTTGTTTCTTTAAACAGAGGGAAGATAATGGCCATACAAAATGGAACTCCAAGGTCACCTGTGATGGTAGAATGACAGACTGCAGTTCCTGACTACCATTGTTTTATTCTTTAGAGGAATATTGACATGCTAACCACAGTTTCCCTGTGTGTGCACTGCCTCCTCATTGTGTGGTGAGAGCCCAGAATGGCACATGATGTCATGTGTGAGTATGCGAGTGTGTGTGTGAGTGTGTGTGTGAGTGTGTGTGTGATTGTGTGTGTGTGTGAGTGTGTGTGTGAGTGTGTGTGAGTGTGTGTGTGTGTGCAGGCACACATTCCCACACATACAGGTTTCGGAGCAAGGGACCTGGGCTCAATGTGTAGACTGTCCAAAACTTCGATGCCTTCACCTAATGACCATTGTTAACTTTACGATAGTGTAAAAGCAATATGTATTTCATAGAATCTGAACTTTGAATCTTGAGTTTAGGTCCTTCCCCAAGGTGGTGGTATGTAATGCAATTCTGTCTCATGATGCTTTACCCTGATGGCCCAGAGCTGGACTCTAGGTCAGCAATGCCCTCCCTTGGTGAACACCGGAGACTCCAGGGCTGCTGTGCTGCTCAGCTGGGAGACTGGTGGTTGGGGTTGGTCAGTGCATTGCTGACCTGTGGGGTCCCAGCCCTTCTGATGGCTTCATCAGGACATAGTCCATCATCATCCCTGAGCTTCCAGGGCTTCCAGGACTCAGGACGACAGGTGAAACTAAGTGACAGTGCACTTCAGTCCAAAGGAAAATTCTGAAGCTGATTTATAGTGTGAATGCAAAAGCTTTGGGAAGAATCATTTGTCTTGATGTTTCAGTGGCACAAGACAACTGCACCCTTCGACATGGTAAATACGATTTTAAATGTATTTTAATGGACACATAACATTCCTACCTATTTGCATGGTACAGGATAGTAATTTGGAAGATGCATTCAGTGTGAAATGAGCAAGTCAGGTTGGTCAGCATTACTTCTCCTCCAGCATTAGTCACTCCTACATGCTGAGAATCTTCAGGCTCTTGTAGTTACCGTGAAGTGTGTGGAAGATTGCTGTGGCCACAGTTTCCTGACTGTGCTGCAGACCTCAGAGCTGGCTCCTCCTGGCCCTCAGAGTTTGGGAGCTATTGTCTCTCCTTCTTCTGTCCCCTCCCACGTACACTTCCAGTCTCCCGTGACAATGATTCCCCTCTCTTCCTGTGTAAGGCCAGGATATTAGCTTCCACACATGAATGACAGCATGCTCTGTTTCCATGCACACAGGTTCAAATGGAAGAATTCATTGTTTCTTAGCTAAATATGATTCTGTAGTGGTCTGTATCTGTCCTCCCATTGACAGAAACATGTTCTTTCCTTATTCATCCCATGATGGACGTCCTGGTGGATTTCACATCTTGGCTCTTGTGAACAGGCTGTAATGAGCCCAGCTGGCAGATGTCTCCCATGGATTCATAGACTTTGCATCTACACAGAGCGGTTTTCATTGTCTTCAGTCCACATTCCTCTACACTATTCCCCTTATTGTAAGTTAAATTAGATTTTCTTCACGTTACCTCATTTGCTTCCCACCAGGTCCTTACATACTGGGTGACATTAGCGCAGCATTTTACAACTAAAGCGATGGAGTTTCAGAGTGCCTTTCTATGTTCATGCAGTGCTAACAAACACAACACTGGGGCTGAAACTGTGAATGCAGCATGCTGCTGTCAGCTCTGAAATCTGAGGAGCCACACACACAGCAGCTCTCCTCAGGTGTAATCATACCTTGTGAAGCACGCCACCAAGGAACTGTCTTACAAAAGTCATTACAGGGAGAATTGCCTTTTTAAATTGATTTCCTTGTTTAATTCATACATAACAATTGCATCTATTCATGGTGGACCTTGTGACACTTTGCTATGTGTGTCCATGTTTAATGACCAATTCAGTGTGATCAAACCATTCATGTCTTTCAGCATTTGTCATTGTGAGTGACAGGAAAACTCAGACTCCTGTTTTCTAACTATTTTGAAATAAATGAAACATATGGGAACTCAAGTCCCCTGCTGTGCTGTGGAACACTCAAACTTCATGCCCTCTCTGTGGCTTTTACCATCCACTAGCCCAACCATGTCCTCCCATCCCCTCCCCTTCCCAGCCTCTGGTGACTGCTCTGCTCTCACCTCTGAGCCGTCCTTTCCCTCTTGCTCTTTCCTGTTGCCACTCTGGCTTCCTTGCTGGCCTTGGACATCTGAAACACGATCTCCCTCAGGGCCTTGGCATGGTCTTTGCCTCCGGCCAGATACTCTTCCCTGACAGCCTGTGGCAATTGCTCTGTCTTCTTTCAGATTTTTTGTTGTTGTTGTTCAAATCTGATTTGTCAACTTCTTTGATTTTTGCCAAAAGTCCAGTTTTAGAAAAACACTTCCATCTACTCTCTTCTATTTTATCTTATTTTCTTTTTTTGCAATCATCTCCTTATCTGGCATGTTATATAATTTTCAAAATTTGCTTATAATTTTCTCCATCTTTAGATTGTAGGGACATCGGTTTTGTGTACTGTTCTCACATTTTCTAGATTATTCCCAGGACATTGTAAATATTCAACCTTTTTTCTTTAAGTACACTAGAAATTTCTCAGTATAATTCTAGAGTATATGACCTCTTGAGGAAATGCTGAGAGATGGGAAGAAACTTGTTTTAAAATGTGTAGGTGACGCCTTGACAGGTGACCAGATTCAGATGAAATATAAAAATGATGACTTTACTGTGAATAAAAATGAGAGAAAAATACAAATTAAACAGTAGAAATGCATCTCCTTTCCCTCTCTCATTCTCTTTCTCTCATAGTCACACCAACCACAGGAAACCAATGAAAGACACAGAGATTTCAGAATTCCTCCTTCTGGGATTTGCAGAGGACCCAGAACTGCAGCCCCTCATCTTTGGGCTTTTCCTCACCATGTACCTGGTCACTGTGCTGGGGAAGCTGCTCATCATCCTGGCCACCATCTCATACTCCCACCTGCGCATGCCCATGTACTTCTGCCTCTCCAACCTGTCCTTTGTGGACATCTGCTTCACCTCCACCACTGTCCCAAAGATGCTGCTGAACATCCAGACACAGAGCAAGGCCATTGCATATGCAGGCTGCATCACCGAGATTCATTTCTTTGTTCTCCTTATAGAGTTGGACATTCTTCTGTTGACTGTGATGGCCTATGACAGGTATGTGGCCATCTGTCGCCCACTGCACTACCTGGTCATCATGAAGCCCCATCTCTGTGGATTGCTAATTCTGGTGTCCTGGGTTGTGAGTGTTCTGTATGCATTGTTTCAAAACTTAATGGTGTTGTGCCTGTCCTTCTGCATGAACTTGGAAATCCCCCACTTCTTCTGTGAGTTCAACCAGGTGGTCCAACTTGCCTGCTCTGACACCTTTCTCAATGAGGTGGTGATATATGTTGCTGCCATCTTGCTGGGTGGTGGCCCCCTCACTGGCATTCTTTACTCTTATTCCAAGATCGTTTCCTCCCTCCGTGCAATCTCATCAGCTCAGGGGAGGTACAAAGCCTTCTCCACCTGTGCTTCTCACCTCTCCGTGGTCTCCTTGTTTTATTGCACAAGCCTAGGTGTGTACCTCAGTTCTGCAGTGACCCAAAACTCACGTTCAACTTCAACAGCCTCTGTGATGTACACTGTGGTCACCCCCATGCTGAACCCGTTCATATACAGTCTGAGGAATCAGGACCTGAAGAGCGCACTGAGGAGAGTCTTTGAAAGAGAAAGATTAAATATCAATTGACCGAAACTGGAGAAAAGCCCATGATTGCAGGTCTCAGAACTTCTTAGCCAGAAACTGGATTCTTTTCAGAAAGTGGAAGCAGAACTTTCTCCTCCTACTTTATTCTTGATTTTCTATTCCTTTGATTTCCACCTCTGCATGCAGTTCCACTGTGTCATTCTCTTTATAACGCTTTCTGATCTCTCTGAAATCCTATCCTCTCCACTTGTCCTTTTCCACTTGTCCTTTTCAACTTTCCCCAAATCATTCCCATCTTTGGAATAGGAAGAGTTGCAAATTCTCATTTATCACATAAGATATATTTCTAGAAATAATTTAAGCTCAAATGACATATATCATGCTAAGTAATTGTTTATTTCACAGAAAATAGTCATAATATCTATTCACTTGTGAAATATATTTAACAAGAAAAGTAATTTTTATAATTTTATTGTGGTGGAAAATATCAGAAAAAAAAATTTGGTACCACAGATTGAACTGAGGGATATTTACCCATCCAGAGCCCTGTTTTCTGTCTGAGATGGGGTCTCACTAATTGCCTTAGAGCCTAGCTGGGTGCTGAAGCTTACCTTGAACCTGCAATCTTTATGCCTCAGCCTCTTGAGTCACTGGGATAGCAGGTATGCAGTACCATGCCTGGCTGGCTGACAATAGGTTTTCAAGTGTGTGTTCCTTGCTGTATCACTTGCATAACTTACATTCCTGACACGGTAGCCTTAAACATAACAGGGTGTTAGCTGGTCATCAGGTTTTATCCTCATCTTTTGGATCCTTTTTCTATTTCAGTGTGGTGTCCAGAGTACTGACCATAGTCATGGACAAACCTGTCCTCACATTGTCCACCATTTTCCCCAGGTGCACAATTTTATGTGCTTGACAACTTCTTTGAGATGTCAGCAATAAATAAATAGTTACTACATTGATGGTCATGAGTGGACAGTCACTGGACAGGGAGGGAGGTGGATGTGGCTGTAATGGAGCAGCACTCGGAATCCTTGACTGATGGGAATCGTTCTACATTTTATTTTGATGAGCATGTATTATTTGTAAACCTTCGTGAGGTTCAGCCTGGTAATTCCACACGTCTACAGTGTACACTCATCAAATCAAGCCCCATAATTCACTCTCTCCAATACCGTACCAACATCTAGTAATCTCTATTCTACATTCAAGTTGACATTTTGTTTTATTTTCTAACTTCCTCATATGAGAGAGACCACGCAGCGCTTGCTGTTCTGTATCTGCCTTATTCAGGCAGCACAATGTCCTCTGGCTCCATCCACGTTGCTACAGTGACAGGATTTCATCCTTCCATGCAGCTGAATGATGTTCCAAGTTGTGTATGTGACACATTTTTCTCCTCCAATCATTTGGTGATGGGCACTTAGGTTGACTCCATACTTAGCTGTTTTGAATGAAGCTGCAGAAACATGGGCATGGATGCTTCTTTTTGCTGTGCAATTTCATTTCCTTGTCATCAGTGTAAATACATGGTTGTGATATTTTGCTCAGTATTTTGTAGAAGCAGACTAAAGTGTCCTTGGATTTTTTGCCCTCATTTCTTAACAAGAACATGTCAATCTACAATTTTCTCCAAATAAAAAGTTGATTAAAATTATAAATGATAAAATGAGTGTTGTCTGAGCACGCCATTTGTTCATAGTTAAAATTTTGACGACTTTTCCTTTTCTTCAAGGACTCATGGTTGCTTTTCACTTTCTCCCATGCAATTTTAGCTGCCATGGTCTCTCCTGTGTTTAGAGTGACCATTATGGGATCAGGTAGATGAGAGAGAACACTCTTCTGATAATGTATTGTGGCTTTATGTTAATCAAGATGTGATATGTAGAATACAAGCAACAACAGGTGTTGGCGAGGATGTGGGGAGAAAGGTAAACTCATACATTGCTGGTGGGGCTGTAAATTAGTGCAGCCACTCTGGAAAGCAGTGTGGAGATTCCTTTGAAAACTTGAAATGGAACCACCATTTGACCCAGCTATCCCACTCCATGGCCTATACCCAAAGGACTTAAAATCAGCATATTACAGAGATACAGCCACATCAATGTTCATAACTGCTCAGTTCACAATAGCCAGATTGTGGAACCAACCTAGATATCCTTCAATTGATGAATGGATAAAGAAACTGTGGTATATATATACAATGGAATATTACTCAGCCATAAAGAATGATAAAATTATGGCATTTGCAGGCAAATGGATGAAATTGGAGAATATCATGCTAAGTGAGATAAGCCAATCTCAAAAAACCAAAGGACGAATGATATCGCTAATAAGTGGATGATGACACATAATGGGGGGTGGGAGGGGTTAGTGTTAGGGTTAGAGTTAGGGTTAGGGAGGGGGGCAAGAATGGCAGAAGGAAGGACTGTATAGAGGGAAAAGAGGGGTGGGAGGGGTGGGGGGAAGGGAAAAAATAACAGAATGAATCAAGCAACATTACCCTATGTAAATTTATGATTACACAAATGGTATACCTTTACGCCATGTACAAACAGAGAAACAACATGTATCCCATTTGTTTATAATAAAAAGAAAAGACGTGACATGTGCAGCAGACTAAGCTGAAGATGGCTTTGCAGATTGGTGTGAAAATGTTGGATATTGAAAGAAGCAGATTTTGGATGATAAGAATTTCTGGCACCTGATCTTTCGTTGTTCTTGCTCTCTCTGCTAAGTAGACACTAAGGGAGACAGTACAGATGAACATTTGATTGTAACATGGCTTTTTCTTAAGTAAACATCTTCTATTGCCTCTCTTCTGCACAACCATGGAAAGTCCACACTATTTTGTGATCTTGCCAGAGTTCTGCCAGCTCATCAATAACATAGCAGTGTATTTAGTTTCTGTCATTCTAGGTCTTTCTATCTTACTGAAATCCTCTTCATATTTTTGGACTTCCTTCATCCACTCAGAATTAAATCAGCCAGGGATAGTCCACAGTCTTTCACTTGGTGGTGCCTTGCTTCATGCACTGACTGTGTTAGTCAGTGTTCTGTTACTATAACAAAATAACTGAGATAATTGATTTATAAGGAGAGAAGTTTTATATTGGCTCATGGTTTGCAACGTTCCAATCTGAGAGACTGGCCCTGCGGTAGTGAGCAAATGATAGAGGTGGCAAGCATGTGACAGAGTAATGCTGCTCACCTCATGGCCAGGAAATGAAAAATGAAGAGGAGGAGACTTGGGTTCACACCCCTTTCAAGTGTGATCCCCCCATGAAGTAAAACTTCCTACTAGAGCCCCTCTTAGCATTTCCACCACCTTCCAATAGCACCAAGCAGGGGACCTGCCTTACCCCAGTGCCTTTGAGGGACCCTTAAGATTGACACCTGAGCACTGGCCTTGAGGTCTACCTCAGTTCTGCAGGCATCTGCTGTGTAGGATAACCTTGAGTGACCTAAGTGAAGATCACTCACATACTGAGCCCATTAGTCCACAGTCTGAAGAGCAGGGAGATGAAGGGGCCAAGGGCATTGGACCCCTCAGTGAAGGCCATCACAGTATCTGCTGAGTAGCAGCATGAATGACACTGAGGACCAGAGAGCCTGGCCTCCTTCATCCAGGCCTTGATGTCTTCTGGTTTTACAAGTTTTAATGCAGTTCTCTCCTTGGGTCTTCCTTCATGGTCTTTCTTGTCCTTGGTACAATTCATAAAGTCTCAAGTTTACTGATTACAACCTGGCATTTTCCCAGTTATCTACAATAATGGTTTGTTTTTTATGTTGAAGAAACAACATCTTTTATCTTTAATACACATTCTCAGAAGTGACCCTCTGTTTTTCTTTTTGCCCTGGACACTCACTTGCAGAGATGTGTTCTGTGGTGATGCAAATGAGACCAACTGGAAGATTTCCTGCCTTTGTCTGATTCTCTTTCCTTACTGGCTGTTGTCTTCAGAAGGTGGTGTCCTCTTAGAGTAGGAACCTCTGTGGAGAAAAGTGGCAGAAGCACACATTGGTGTGTGTGTGTGTGTGTGTGTGTATGTGTGTGTGTGTGTGTGTGCACTCATGCATGCATGGACTTGCCTTTTTGTACCTGTGCATGTGTGTGCATATTTTCTTACATGCAAGTGTGCTTGCATGTATACCCATGTGCACAGCGTGTGTGCACATATGTGTATTTATCAACACACACATGCTTGTATGTCAGGGTCATACACCTTCAGAAATCATGGACATTAGACAATCAGGGGTCTGGTCCTGGTCACCTATCCATGAGAAAGGTAGCATCTCCCACTGCCCTTCCCTTTGTCACATTGGGTGGCGTTGTGACCCTGGTGTTGCATGGAGCTGCACTCCTCCACAGCTGGGGACATGAAGGACTGGGTCGTCCCATCCTGGCTCGGTTCAAGCCTTGTCTCGGTCATCCTCCCAGCCTTACCACCCTCCCCACCTTCCTCAAGGTCACACATGCAAGGAACAACCGGATCTGAAACAGCTCTGGGATGGCACATCTACTCTTCGGAACCTTGGAGGAGGAGCTGGAAAACCAAGGTCCATGGGCCACACCCATTCCCTCCTGCTTCAAAGTTAGTGACAATGGGTTTTATGTCTTTAACATAAAAAAATCAAAGTGAGAGCAGTAATTGTGATGCTTGAATATTGTAAGAGACTCGAATTGTTTATTAAATTCTTTTGACTGTGGTTAAGACACAAAACATAAAATTCGCCATTTTAACTCATTGTAGTGGAACAGAATACATCTACAATTACTGTTGTTTCCACAATTTATTGTCACTCCAAAGAGACCTTGACCTCGAGAAATCACCCTCCACCTTCCCTCCTGCCCTGTTCACCTCCTATCTACTTCCTCTCGTTACACATGGCTTGTTTCAGCTATTTCATATGAGGAGCCATGCTAGAGTCTTCCTTCTCTTTAGTTTATTATTTAGTTTAAAGCTTTCAACCTTCTACCTTGTAGCAAGCGTCAGAACGTAGATCCTTCCCCTGGCTGAGGGATCTTCCCTTATGAACACCCGCCATGTCTCTGCCTCTGTTGGTGGGCATGGTTGTCTCCACTTTTTGGTCAGTATAAACATTGCTGCTATGGACATGGATGTACAAGTGTCTATTTGAGTCTCTGTTTTCCATTATTTGAGGTGGAGGAGTTGCTATGCATATGATAATTCTGTGTTGACTTTTGGGGACTCCCAAGTGTTTTCCACAATAGCAGAACCATTTGATGTTCCTGATAGGCATGTGTGAGGATTTCAGATTCTCCCCTTTTTCATCACCATTATTACTTTCTTTTAAAAAAATTATGTTACTTTTGAATTTTTTGTCTATTTTACACGGAAAATAATTTCATGTATTTGTGAGATATAAAATGATATCATATGTATACATTATATAAAGGTTAATTCAATGTTATTGGCATAGCTTTCACCTTAAATGGGTATCCTATAATTATGCTGAGATCATCCCAAATCCTCTCATCTAACTTTTTTTTTTTAAATATACATTGTATTGTTGTGTGCTTTAGTCACCTTCCTATGCAATAGAACACCAGAGTGCATTCCTTCTATCTACCTATAACTTTGTGCCTATTAACCAACCTGTCTCTTTTACCCTTTTCTATTCCCCTGTCCAGACATTGGTAACAGTTGCTGTACTCTCCATTTCCAAGACAGCAGCTATTTTAGGTTCATTTTAAGGCATGTTAATGGTATCTCATTATTGTTTTGCATCAAATTCAAGTTTTGGACTCCACAAGTGAAGTTTTCCTGGGAGACAACCACACCTGCTCCATTGTTGTCCACAGTGGTTTCCACACTAATGGCAGAGCTGAGTCACTGTGAGAGACCATGTGATCTGTGAAGTCTGAGACATTTATTATCTGCCCCAGCACAGAAGTTTGCTGGGTAATCTTATCAAGCCAGTAGGCAAAGTGAGAACCATGTTAGTGAAAGAGTGTGTGTGTGTGTGTATGTGTGTGTGTGTGTGTGTGTGTATGCACATGCACATGACTGTCTTGGGTCAGAGCTGCTTGGTTGGTGGTACATGTGATGGACAGAAGGACAGTCCCCACAGGTTTCTGAACCCTCATTCCTCCATCCTGTGACTGTTTTACCCCACTTTTGAATCCGACTGATAATATTGTCTTTAAAATCAGAACAAATACCAAAAATACACACTGTCAGATTATTCCAATTGCCCTCCGTCCTGCTTCCTTTCATTATTGCAAGGGCTAGCTATATCTGCCGAACAAGCAGTCCTCAATGCAAATTTTTAGAAAGTCTTTAATCAAAGGAGAGTAACTGGTGAAGGGTTCTCTGACTCTGGCTCAGTAATAGAACATGGATGTTGGCAGGAGAGCCTGTGTTTGGAAACCACACGATGGGGCAGGAATTTGAGTTCCCTTGTGAGTCAGCCCTTGATCTTGAGGACTGAAGTTATTTTGAGCCTGAAGGACACACATAATAGAGGACATGGGTATTGCTTACTTAGTACCCTTTTAGTGTTTGTGGCAAAATTCAGAAAGGGGAGAGATATTTCTTTTAGAACAATGACAGGATTAATATTTCTAAGCAACACTGAGAATTTCCATGTGGAAACAAATAGATGATTCAATAATACAACATAAAAAGTGCCAAGAAATCCTCAGTGATTATCTTTGCAGTAGGAAAGGACATATTTTACATAGCAATGCAATATGTATTGTGGATTCTTATCTTATCATATTCAAAGTCCTCTCTGATTCTGAGGCCTCAGTAATAAAACATTCAAGTTCATATTCCCATTTAGATTTCAAGTGGAGTCGTGTTTCAAAATAAGCTTTGCCAATGACTGTGGTAGAGAATGTCCACCAAGCTGAGCACGAGGACAGAATCCTGATGGTGAGAAGAAAAGCTGATGCTCACCCATGGAGCTCACTGCTCCCTTCAAATTCACATCATCAGGAAGAGCAGCTGAGACCGGGACTCATGGAGACACAGGGGACCCACAAGGGCCAAGCATTGGTTCTGCAATTCCCTCTTGTATAGGATGGTACAGGCTGTGTTAATTGTAACATGTGTCCCTGCCCCATAGCAGTGCCATGGGTGACTGTTTTAGTGTCATCAATAGAAAAATGTGTCCATTTGATTTGTCATTTGAGAAGAAATAATTTTTCAGAAACATATGTTTTCCCATAAGATAAAAGTGAATTTCCAATATTTCAAATCCAGGACAGAAAATAACTTTGAGGGAGTATGAAAATGATAAAGAGGAACATTGTTCAGATCTCAGAGAGGACATAAAGCATAGCATGGTGTGCTTTATAACTTTTGTAGGGAAAGAAAAATCAAAGAAGGTGAAACTCCAGAGAATGAAGAGAAGGGACAAGTCATACTTCTAAAATCAGATCAAAATATTGTGAGTTTTGCTATGAGACTTTGAGGTCTGTGGTGAAAAGCAATTTTTAAGACCAAGTAAAATGGACCACTTCAAAATTTTATCCTCAAAATTTTTTTCAGAGCACTGATGAGGTCCTTATTCCTCAGACTATAGATGAAGGGGTTCAGCATGGGGGTGATCACAGTGTACATCACTGAGGCTGTTGCAGTAGAGCGTAAGTTTTGGGTCACAGCAGAACTAAGATACACTCCCAAGAGTTTGCAATAAAATAAGGAGACCACAGATAGGTGAGACGCACAGGTGGAGAAGGCTTTGTGCCTGCCCTGAGCTGTTGAAATTGCATGGATGGAGGACACTATCTTGGAGTAGGAGTAAAGGATGCCAGCAAGGGGGACACCAGCCAGAAGCAAAGCTGCAAAATACATCACTATGTTATTAAGAAAAGTGTCAGAGCATGCAAGCAGGACCAGTTGATTAAGTTCACATATAAAATGTGGGATTTCCAGGTCTGTGCAGAAGGACAGCCGCAATGCCATTAAGGTTTCTAGTAAGGAATTCAGGACATTTGTGACCCAGCATGCCAGCACCAGCAATCCACAGAGCCTGTGGTTCATGATGACTGTGTAGTGTAGGGGGTGGCAGATGGCCACGTACCTGTCATAGGCCATCACAGCCAGAAGGAAGTTGTCCAACACTATAAATAATATAAAAAAGTAAATTTGTATTAAGCAGCCTTCATATGTTATGACCTTGCTCTGCATCTTGATGTTCACCAGCATCTTTGGGACAGTAGTAGAGACCAAACAGATGTCCACAAAGGACAGGTTGGAGAGGAAGAAGTACATGGGTGTGTGCAGGTGGGAGTTTGAGATAGTGGCCAGGATGATGAGCAGGTTCCCCAGCACAGTGACCAGGTACATGAACAGGAAAAGCCCAAAGATGAGGAGCTGCAGTTCTGGGTCCTCTGAAAGTCCCAGCAGATGGAATTCCGAAATTTCTGTGAAATTTTGTTTTTCCGTGTGCTGTGAAAGGAAAAAAATATACATTATTAGTTTTTGTACCTAAGCCCTTTTAGGGTGACCCCAGTGCTGACCCTAGTTAGGAGATTTGTGCCCTAATTAGCTGACTCATTTCTCATTAGGCGTTTCAGTCCTTATAAGCATGGTGTATATTCTACATTTTCAGTGAGCAATTCTTCCATGTCCTTGAGGAAGGACATTGAGTTCTGATCCTGTTCCTGGAATTGACTGGACCAGGGGCACAGGTGCTGAAAAATAAAAGTGCCGAAGATCCACTCGTGAGAGAGAATGAAGGTAGACAGTCACTAAAAGCAACAGCACTATAAGAGGGTTCTGAGGTTTTCTCCATGAAGTGACGATACGCACAAGAGATAGATTTGAACACTAGAGTGTAGATACATGAGAACATCACACAGCGTACATAGGTGTACATGTTATCTACATGTATATACTATATTCACATGTCAGATGATAAACACAATGTGAAAGAAACATGGACAGGTGAGAAGGGGAGAAGGTGGAGGTGCTATCCTTATGGGGGTCCAGGTAAGAGAGGTCAAGGGTGATGCTTGAGCAGAGGCCTGCAGGAGAGGAGGGTGCCACGCCTTGGTCTGCAGAGGCCTGGGCCTGGCAGAAGGGGCGAATGGCACAGAGGCCTGAGGATGGTGCTTGCTGCAACATCCAGTTTCCAAAGGAAGCCATGGTGGCAGCCAGAGTGAGCCAGACAGGAGGAGGAGATGCCCCGTGTGTGAGTGCTGAGGAAGGAGCTGCCTTTCTGCTGCTGTGGAGATTCAGAGTCTCAGGAGGGGCCTTTGTTCTTCTGACTGCTGCTGGAGGCAGCTTTACTGAGGGAGGAGACCCCTGAGGAACTGTGCATGCTTTATATGGATGAGAGGATGAATTCAGATAAGTGAACCCTGGCCACCCTGTCTCCACTTCAATGTCAGAGATGTGCCCATCACCTCCAAGAGTGTCCCTGGGTCCCAATTGCATCAATTTTGCTGTGCTTTCCTTTGGCAAGAACACTTACCCTGAGTTCAACCCTAATAGCAACTTTTCACATGCACAATATTATATTGTTATTGCTGGTTCCATGCTGTCTAGCAGGAGTCTGGAAATTAATCTCCATATTGGACTTTAACTTTCCACCCATGAACACAAGGCCCACATTCCCCTCTTCCACTCTCTGACAGCACCCTTCTATTCTGTGTCTCTAAGCATGACCATTTTAGAAATCTCATTCATGAAGAATCACACATTGTTCTGGTTTCAAAGGTACCCTATGGACCAATGTGGATTCACCCTCATTTCTCTCTCTTGGTTAGCATCAGTCACCAACATTGTAATGGCCTCAATTGAGCCAGACATGGACTAAAGAAAAAAATTTTACAGGCTAATGTGCTTGATGAACATGGAGGCAAAAACTTCAACAAAATGATTGCAAAATGAGTTCAATGGCATCCTAAGAGGACTAGTAACTCCTTGTAATACATGAGCTGAAGTGCCCCTGATCTATAACACTCACCATGAAATCCTGCACCTCTCATAACATTCTATCAACTTTTCTCAGAGAATTTATCCCTCAGCACATTATGCTTACATGCATTTGTTTCTGTGTACTCTATATTTGCCATTATAATCTCAGCTCCAAATAAAAAGAGATTATATCTGTTCTGTCCCTTTTATACAAAAACTTGAAGAAATTAAGAATCTACATAGAAAAAATAATCAGACAAGTAAATGGTTTCAAATTAACTTTATTAAATACAATTTAATGAAAATCTAAAATAAAATTTCCATCAAAAGAACTGAAATAACCACCATGAGTCTGTAATTCAAGATTGACAAAGACCTAGAAATAAAATATTTAAAAGATACTTTGTGTGAATTACCTTCTATATATCAGAGAGAATATTTAGTCTTTGTTTTTTTGTTTGACTTGTAAATATACAAAACCAATACAATTTTAAAAAAGAGATACTTTCTAAAGAGCAACAAATGAAACTGTATCCAAAATTATACCGTCACCCTTTAAAAACATGATTTAATCCAGATATCTCCTGACACTGGACCTAAGGTAAGTATGATGGAATTGTGTAACCACCATATTTAAAGCCTGTCCACAGCTCCTGTCCTGAGTTCCTGCCAGGCACCTGGACCAGGAGTATTCCTGCATGTCCTCATATATTTCCAGCAGTAAACCAAGTAAGCCAGGTGCCTATTCCAATTGTGCAGAGAGGAGCTCTTGTAGAGTAATGACACTCCTATGTATGAAGCTTGTGCTCATGAGAAAGACATAGGCAACCTTCACTTGAGTGCAATAGAATACGTCTCACAAGAGGGCAGAGGGTGATTGCTACTCATAATAATAGAAGCAACACCAGAGGCAAAAAAGGAGTAATAAGGAAAAACAGATAAGTGCTGAGATGCAGAATGGTATAAAAGGAACTTGATTACTACAGATCATGAAGAAGAACATTAAACATAAGAAGCTATGGAGCAATGTGACCGACTCATATGTTTGGTCAAATGAAATGTACAAATTTTTACACATTCCCCCTCAAAAATGTCAATACATATATAAAGAACTAAATTTCAAACAGCAAACTTCATTGAAAATAATTTCCAATTCTTTCTTTGACCTCAGAATTTAAAAATATCCAATTCCAATAAAAGCAAAAATTTCCAATTGCAAAGCAAAAAAAAAAAAAAAAAAAAAAAACGCTAACATGCTAAGAAAACATGTATTCAGCCTCTGATTCAGAACTATAGAACAGTAAAGAAAGAAATTTAAGAAAGCCTTAGAGATGGAGAGATGCCCCATGTTCTTGTACAGGCAGGCTATGTAGTAAGGAAAGAATTGCAAATAAAGCTCTTTAATTTTGTACTTTAACCCATGAAATAAAAATGACTTCATTACTGTGAACACCCAGCATGAGAAAGATACTGATGTCTCCTGAACAGTTGTTGCAAGGATACATTTGTAAGCAACCCATTAATCTGACCTAGGTAATGAATTGGAAAGGGCTCCAATAAACTTCAGACTGCAATGAAAGAAAAGCCCTCCCCTCATTGTGTGCCCACCACACCTAAGACTCCTTTTGCCTAAACTGCTACTGGGGAACTCCCTGGATATATTCTTTTATTATGAAAAATACTTTTTACCACTTTCCAGTTCAATGAAATTGGACTCTGTTCCCATTATACAGTTGTCAAGAATGAGCAAGTCATTGCAAAATCTGAGAGAGGCTTCACTGTAACATGATAAAAAAGTTTGAAGAGTTAGTCATCACACAGACACTCAGCTCTCTCAGTTCTGTGCTAGGCTAGCTAAATTCTGTCAGCTTCTGTTCTGGCTGAACATTTCCAGCAGTACTTACCAGCATCTTAGACTCACTCAGGTGGGTCTCTGAGAAGGTCTCCCTGTGGATGTCTGGAGAGCTCTCTAGTTGATGGTGGAGACTGGAGCTCTGGCCCCAGACAAGACAGCATGAGGAGTCAATCTCTGGTCCCCAAGCCTGACTTAGGACTCCAGGTCAAACCACCATGTCCTGCTCTTCAGCCTGCGATTGAACATTCTGAGGGACAACCTCAGGACATCTATTTGTAGCTCCCTGTCTGCTCATTAGGTAGAGTTCCACTCACCATTCCATCCGCTGAGCACCTGCCTTCCCTGGGGGACAATGGTCTGAGCCGAAAGGAAAATGTTCCTGCTCATTCTGTATTCCCAAAAGATCAGGGCAATTAGGTGAATCCAGTCTTTGTTTTTCTTTGTCCATAAAATCTTCCACCTTGTGGAAGTCTAGACCCCTTAGCATTTTTCCCAGTTCTTAGCTATAGTTTCCTCCTGTGTGTGAGGTACTTGGCTTTGCTACATTCCGTGGAATTCCCAAGCACTGGTTTGTTGGGTCATACCTCCCAATATGTTCATAAAATTGTGGTTCCCTTTTCATCAGGGGAGACAACTCTGTTTCTTTGTTATAAAGTCATCGGGATTTAACACAAACTTTGAATTCATGATGCTTTTTACAAAGCACTTAGGATTTTCATGTTTGGAAAACAAGTTAAAATGGTTATTTAAGAAATAAAGAATGTAGGATCACAGTTTCCTTGGGGAAAAATAGTCATTTATGCCTTCATTTTTGAAACATTATCCAATTATTACTGAAATATTTAGATTTTTTTGTGTGTAGCAAAATCTGAAGTTAGAATCTTTCAAACATTGTTTTATTTAATCTTACAATGGACATTAATGAGGACAATTATATCAGGCACTCACATTACATTTGTATAAATGGAGCCCAGGGAGGTTGAGAGATCTGCCTCCAGTTGTGAACTAAGTAACAATGAGTTTTCCTCCTGGAGTTCCCAGTTCTCCTGCTCCAGGGCACTGGTCTTCCATCTGGCATGAGGGTGCCTCTTGGAGACAGGTGGCAATGTTGGAGGAAGGTTTGAGTTGCTACAACTTGTGATTTGCACTGAACCTAGTGGGTTGAGGCCAGGGATGCTTCTCAATGGCCAACAAAGCATAGGACACCACATAACAAAGTGGAATTTGCATGAATGTCCAGAGTGGGGAATTTGAGAAACACTTTTTCATCCAGAATCTTTCCAACTTCAGTGCAAATATAAAACACTAGGGGATCTTCTTGAAATGCAGACTGTGATTGGCAGGTTAGTGTGCTTTTGTAAGAACTACCACTTGGCATTGAGGTTGTCAGTTCCAGTGGGGGGAACTCTCCTTTTTTACTCAAAACACAGAAAAATTGTGTTTGTGGCCTACAACATAATATTTTCAAAAACACATGCATTGTGGAATGACTAAATACAGCTAATTATCAGTTGCATCACTTCATATGATTATTTTTCAGGTGAGAACACTCAGTATCCACTCAGCATTGTTAAAGGTTCTGTTTTAACACTAGTGACCAAGTTCTAGATCTCTGGAGCCCTTCCTCCCGTCTAGCTGAACCTTGAATCCTTTCACAAACCTCTCTCCCCCAACCACACTAACCACATGATTTTAGATCCCACAAGTGAGTGAAATCATGTGGCATTTCTCATTCAGTCTCACTAATTTCACTTTCATGATGACTTCCATTTCCATCTGTGGTTCCACAATTGAAAGTATTTCTTCCATGTTTATGGTTGAACCACATTCTTCGGTGTATACATATGGTGTTTACTTTATTCATCCATCCATGGATGGAGACTTAAAAGGATTTCATATCTGTCTATTCTGAATTGTTGTAATGAGTAGAAGTGGAGAAGCCTGTGAGATGCTAAGTTCTCTTCTTTGGATGAACATTGTCAGTGGTGGAATTGCTTGAATCCAAAGCCTTCTCCACAGTTAATTTCTCCATCTCCTCAGTTCTCATTGTAGGCGGTTGGATGCTGGACCCTGTAGATCATTTTCTGCCTGAACAAGTTGGCATTTGTCTCTTGAATGCATCCCTCATGTCAGGAAATGCAAGTTACTGTCTTTGGCGCCTTATGTATAAATCTGGTAGATTCCCCCTTTTGTATGGGTTTTCTGTGTGAACTAAGCCATCAGTAAAGCTCACAGGAAGTGACCTGCCCAGAGCAGATACTTCATAGAGAGCAGCCATTGTGACTATCACCTTTGTCCTCATTGGCTCAGATCACTGTGACAACATCAGGGGTTCCAGGCACAGAAAGTAAGTCCAGTGTTGACCTTCTCCTGGGAGATGGGGAGTGGTGGAGGAGGGAACATGGTCCCAGGACCCAGGCAGGCATTCAGAGCCTGAGTCCAACACCCTGTGGTGTGTTGAGCTCATGGGCACCATCTGTGATGCACCCACAAAGTCTCCAATAATGCACAGTAAGGATTTTCGTACTCTTTCATGCTGTTTTCCTATGTTTCACTATTGGGAATATGTATAAAACAAATGTTTCTTGGGGCATCAAGTTATTTCTCTCTTGCTACTCACCTTCCTGTTACAAATCCATAGAATATAATTCACAAACTTTTTTGATGCCACCAGAAATTTGAATTCTTTTCTCTCTGATTCTGCCCTATGGAAAACTTGTTTTATATTTTATGATTATTTATCACTCCCACATTTTCTGTTGGAGGACTGAAAAGCCCTAAATAACTTTGAATGTTGAGCCTGTCTTGCCTCATATGAATGCATGTCCCTCCTGCACGAATTTGGACATGGACAAATGTTAACTTTGGGTGTCTACTTGTGTTAATTGAGAGATGCCAGGAGAACTGGTCAATCTTCACTTCTCTGTGTGTCTGGGAGTGTATTTGCAGAGAAGACTGGCAGTGGACAGAGTGACTGAGCATCCTTAGTATAAGCAACACTGCCCTATTATCTGGGGCCCTGGACTGAACAGGAAAGCAGAACAAGGGGAAGCTCTCTGCCGTCTCTTCTCTCTGGAGCAGGCGTGTTCTCTCTTACTGCTGCTTCTGGACATTGGACCCCAGATTCCTGAGCCTTAGCCTCTGCCACTGAGTCTGGGTGTCTCTTATATTGGACTGGGTGCTGCACCATTGACCTCCCTGGCACTTTGGCCTCTGGCTTCTAGGACTGAGTCACGGGATTGGCTTCTCTGGGTGTGCACAGCCATTGTGCAAATACTCAGGCTCTGTGATCAGGAGAGTCAATCTCACATCTGAACTTACATCTCCATCTATCATCTGTCTTCTTTCTCTGGAGAAGCCTAATGCAAAGTGCCCTGCATTAGTTGATAGAATGAGGGCAGACATGTCCTGCTCCGTGGGAAGAAGCTGCAGGAGGCAGGTGAGATTCTGCTACTTCCTTTTCTTCTTCTGTGTAGGAAGGGTGGGCTTCTCTCTGTGGGGCTCTTAGCCACACTCTCAGAGTGATGATCCACATGGATCACCTGGGTCAGAGCCACACACCTTGAAACCCACAGTGAATGGGCCCAGGCTGCGCTCATGGGAAAGCACTCTAGTTTGGGACTTGGTTTGTTTTCTGCAAAGGAGAGCAACACACTCCTCAGAGGATCTCAAGTGCCTCCGAATCCACTCATGCTGTGTCAGAAAGTCCTTTCTTGTCCTCACTGACTGGCCTCCTCTCCTGAGTGCACAGGGTTGTGTTAATGCCTGTGTCTCTTGGTGGACACAGTTGTTCTCACCTTCTTGCCACTAGGAATAATGTTGCTATGGACATTGTTGTTTAAGCATCTTTTGAGACCCTGATTTCCCTTCTTTGGGTGGATGCACACAAGGTGGAATTGCTAGGTGATATGATAGTTCTAGGTCTAACCCTCTGAGGATTGTCACACTGTTTCTGCAGTAACTGCAACATTTACATTCCCAGGAGTAATGGAAGAGGGATCCAAATTCTTCTTCACCAATGTAGCTATTTTCCCTTTAAGAATTTATTACTATTTTATTTTGACTTAACCAATACTTGTCCATGTTTGTGGGATATACAATATCTTACTTTGATAAATGCATATATTTTGTAATGATTAATTTAGATAATTAGCATATCCACCTTCTTAATCATATATAATTTCTTTGTAATGAAATCAAATACCATTCTAGCTTTTTTAAAAATACATATTACTTATTATTAGCTTTAGTCAACTTAGCATTCAACAGAACACAAGAATTATTCCTCCCGTATTTCTACCTTTGTATCCATGGGCCAAATTATACCCCTTACTCCTGCTGCCTCTCCCATCCAGACCTTGGTAATCTCTATTCTGCTTTCAGCTTCCACAAGGTCAGCCATTTTAGATTTCACCTCTAAGTGAAATCATGCTGATTAGTTTTTCTGGGTTCATCTGAAGCGATGTGAAGAGCATCTCGTTGTGGTTTTGATTTGCATCCAGCTCATATTTTGGTCTCCCTAAGTAAAGTGTTATTGGAAGACAGTCACCACTGCTCCTTGGACTGTTGTCACTGACAGCTGCTAAACTTACGGCAGAACTGAGTCACTGTGAGAGACCATCTGCCTGTGAAGCCCAAGACATGTACTATCTGCCCCTTCACAGATGTTTAGTGGCCACTCCATTAAACAAGTAGGCAAGGTGAGAACTGTATTAGGGAATGTGTGTGTGTATGTGTGTGTTTGTGTGTATGTGTTGAGGTTTCCTAGGTAAGAGGTTCTTGGTGGATAAAAGATATGATAGAGAGAAGGAAGGTCCCCCACATATCCAAGCCCTCATCCCTGCAGTCTGTGACTACGTCACATGATCTTTAGCACACAGCTGTGAATATGGTCTTTAAAGTATGTAGCAAATGCCAAAAAAGGAAGTAGCAGATTATTATTCTTGTCCTCTGTTCTGTTTCCTATGTTTCTTGTGATGGTTCCATAATGCTGCATAACAAGAATTCCTAAATGCCGATGGTTTAATGTAATGCCTGTATTCCAATGGGACCATAAGGAAGGAGTTATTCTGAGTTTGTTTAGGTGGAGGGATAAACATGTTTAAGCAGGAGAGCTTGTGGCCTGATATCACAAAACTGGGCAAGAACCCAGCTCTTTTGCAAGTTAAAAAGAGGCTATGATGATTGTAGTGATGCCTGAGCACAAAGAATATATATATAAAAAACGGATTTTATTGATAATGCTCATTTACTACCTCTCTAGGTGTTATAGAAACATTCAGAGAGGGGAGATATTTCTTCGTGAACAACATAAGGATACAGTTTTCTAGGCAGCATGAGAAATTTTGAAGCAAAAATAGAAAAATTAGTCAATAATAAACCCTAAGAATTGCCCACTAATCTGATTAAACAGGATTACTACTCTTCCACACTTCAGGGATTATGTTTGCAGTATGAAAAGACAGTTTGCACAGCAACACATGTGCAATGCACAGGCCTGTCATCATATTTAAGGTCCTCTCTGATTCTGAGGCCAAATAAATCAACCTACTCTTTGTAATCTACTTTGTGTTGCAGCATCTCTTGCCCATGCAGATTAGATACCTTGTTTATGCCAATGAATATGATAGATTCTGGGGACACCAAGGTGTAGAAGAAAACAGAATCATAATAAAGAGAAGAAATATTTCTGCTCAGTCACAAAACAAATGAGTCAGTTAAAACTCACATTATTAGTAGGATCAGACAAGTATAGTGAGTTACTAAGAAATGATGAACCCTATAAGCAAACTGATTATGGCCTACTCTCCAGCATGAAACAATGCAAATGGCCTTCATTGTCAAGTGGGGGTTTTTCCATCTGAGGAGAACAGCTCAGGACAATGTTTTTAGTACAAACAAACCCAAACTAACTTAGTATGATCTAAGTCCTTAGAAGAAATGGTTCTTCAGAAAATGATGTTGTCACATGAAAGAAATCAGAATTTCCAGTCTTTCCAATCCATGATGGAAAACATCTTTGAAGGGCTGTGCCGCTGGTAAAGGGGTTGCTGAGTGGACGTCAGAGCAGCAAGCTTCCAGGGTGTTACATATAAATTTAGGAGAAGTTAAAATAAAAGAAATGGAAACTCCAGAAAGCAAACAGGAGCCAGTTCTAGTGCCACAATCTGGTCAAAATATTGCCATTTCTTGCTCTGAGGCTTCAAGTCTTGCAATCACCAGCAGTTTTTAAGGACCAGGATAAAGGGGTCTTTTATAGTTTCCCAAAGAGTGCTCTCAGAGAGCTCTTGATGTCCTTATTCCTCAGACTGTAGATGAAGGGGTTCAGCATGGGGGTGACGACAGTGCACATCACTGAGGCTGTTGCAGTTGAAGGTGAGTTTTGGGTCACAGCAGAACTAAGATACACACCCAGGAGTGTGGAATAAAATAAGGAGACCAGGGAGAGGTGAGAAGCACAGGTGGAGAAGGCTTTGCATTTGCCTTGAGCTGATGAGATTTTCTGGATGGAGGAGACTATCTTGGAGTTGGAGTAAAGGATGCCAGCAAGGGGGCCTCCTCCCAGCAGCACAGCTGCAATATATACCAGCAGGTCATTAACAAAAGTGTCAGAGCAGGCACAGTGGACCACCTGATTAGGTTCACAGAAAAAGTGGGGGATTTCTAAGCCTGCACAGAAGGAGAGCTGCAAAACCATTAAGCTGTGCACTAAGGCATTGATGGCACTCATGATCCAGGATGCCAGCACCAGCAACCCGCAGAGCATGTGGTTCATGATGACATGTAGTGCAGGGGTGGCAGATGGCCACATATCTGTCATAGGCCATCACAGCCAGAAGAAGGTTGTCCAATACTACAAACAATGAAATAGAGCACATCTGTGTGATGCAGCCTGCATAGGTAATGGCTTTACCCTGCATCTGGATGTTCACCAGCATCTTTGGGACAGTGGTGGAGGTGAAGCAGGTGTCCAAAAAGGACAGGTTGGCAAGAAAGAAGTACATGGGAGTGTGCAGCTGGGAGTCTGAGATGGTGGCCAGGATGATAAGTTTCCCCAGCACAGTGACCAGGTACATGGACAGGAAAATTCCAAACATGAAGGGCTGCAGTTCTGCATCCTCTGAAAATCCCAGAAGAAAAATATTATCATTTTAGCAATTACTGTGCTGTCTGGTATGTATTAAGTCTTTAAATAATGTCTGAAGAATGAATGAGTACTTGATTCATGTTGAAATTTCACAGAGTATGTGATTCTTACATACTGTGTATATATTTATACCATTAATTAGAAATATTCTCAATCCTTTCCTAAAAAAAAAGAAATTCCAAAATTTGTGTGTCATTTTGTGGTTCCATGTGCTTTGATTGACACCAGGAAAGAGAAAAATAACATCATTATTTTTACTATCTGGCTCCCTTGAAGGCACCCTCTGCCAGCTCTAATCAGGAATTCCTGTCCCTCTTCTCCCTGTCCTCTCTGTATCACATGCTCTACAGTTTTAAGAAACTATTCCGTAGGAACTCGTGGGACATACGTTGTTTCAACCATGTTCCTGGCACTGTGGAGGCAGTGAGCCTTTAACATAAAAGTACCTACAGTGTATTCATGAGGATAATTTTATGTATGTAAGGAAATTAATGAAAACCAGGAGCTGGACTTTGAGAGATTTCACAGTAAAGGAATGATACATGTTTGATCAGATCGATTTTAACTTTATTCAAACTATCCATGCATTAAAACATCACATGGACTCCATAAATACATAGAATTTTATGTCAGTTAAAATATTAAAAATCTTGGTGAATCCCACTTTTTGTGTACCTATAATGTACCAGTTTATAAAAATGATAAATAGATGGGGGCAAGGACAGTGGAGTAAAGCAGGGTAAAAGTGGAGGAAGAAGTTATTAGGAACTGCAATGGAACAAAGTATATTCCATGCAAGTGTGAGTATCTAAAAATGCAACCCACTGTTACATATAAGTTTACGGCACTGATAAAAACATTAAAATAAAAGTTTTTTATAAAATAAATGACTTTTATCTTCAGATGGTAATATCTGTTATAATGAAAACATGGGCAGGTAAGAGAAGAGTGGATGGATGGAGGTGCTATTTTTTTATGGGCACAGGTAAGACAGGCTAACAAGATGACATTTGAGTGGAGATTTCGAGGAAGAAATGAGAATCAGTGAGATTGAATGCAGAGTGTGTGCCTGGCTGGAGGAGTGAGCAGTGCAAAGTTCCTGCAGGTGATGCTGTTTCAAAACCCAGCCATGGTGGCCACCATAGCCAATAGGAGGAGACAGAGGAGGGACCTAGTCTGAGAATGGGGAGGAAGGAGGTGGTCTCCCTGACACTGCTGAGAGGTTGTGATCCTCAAGGTGCAGAGGGTCCTCTGTCCTCACATTGTTCCTTGTCTTCTGTTTTAACCAGCTTTACTGGAGGGTAGTCATATCTGAAGAACTGCATGTACATAATATGCACAATCTCATGAGTTCAGACACATGTGGACCTGGTGTCCGTTACCCAATCAATGCTATAGACACATCCCTCAACTCCCAGAGTGAGCTTTGCAATTTTGATTTCATGTTGTTTTCTGTGGTAAGAACAATGAGCATGAGCTCTGTCCTCATAGCAGAACTTCAAGTGCACAGTGTTCTTTGTTACTGCCTGGCCCTGTGTTGCACAGCAGGTGTCTGGAAATGAATGATCCTATGTAACCCTGACTTCATATCTACCAAAGTCAGCTCATGCATCCCTTCCTGCTCTCCCTAACACCACGCTGCTGCAGGCGTCCATGAGATTGACACCTTCACCTATCATGCAGTATTTTGATTTAAATAACATTCTGTGGCTCCCTTCTGATATCTCTCTGTTATTTAGGAGTCAGATGCCTGTGTTATAAAAGTCACAGTGTGGCCAGACAACAACTGTACAAGAAAAGATGCACACAGATGTAAAAATCCCCAACAAATACTAGCAAAATGAGCTCACCATGTTAAAAGGACTATTCCCAATATGGAATATATGAGCTCAGGGACCCTGGCTCTGAGGACCTCTCACTCCACATGAATGTCTTTAGAATTCTTCACTGTCCTGTCCCTCTGTCCTCCTTCACGTGATGGAGTCCTGTGAACGTTCTGCCACAGAAGCACTTGCTCCCTGGCACTCTTCCTCTGCCATCACAGTGTAAGATGCACACAGCAGAGATCTTACAGGCATTGTTCACGTGTGGATTTGTACAAAAGTAGAAAAAAATTAAAATGTGAAGAAAAATAGATTAAAGTTAATGGTTTTACAAAAAGGAATGAGAGGTGAATAAATGAATTCAAAACAACTGCAATAAAGAAATGGAATGAAAGTTTAAAATGAATTCTCACTGAAAAGTTCTAAAGCAGCAGTGATGTCATCCCATCGAGTCAACACTGCATTGACAAACATCTGTAAATAAGAAATAAAAACAGATACTTCCTTAGGTGCAGCAGAAGGAATAATATCTCAAGTTGTAATCTCAACCTAAATAAGCAAAAATGCATTCAGATGTTCTTAGGGAACTAGACACGCTGGCAAGAATAATGAAATCAATATAATTACCGTATTCTCACAGCTCCTTTACCTCTCCTATAACAGTGAATATTCATACCCATTGTACAGAAGGGAAGCTCCATGAATATATTGAAGCTTCCGGGTGTAAAATGTAAGATATGAGAAAGATGTAGACGAGCTTTGGTTGAAAGCAAAATACATGTTCCACCAGGTGGTAGAAGGAGATTGCTGCTCCTACAAATAGAACTAATCACAGGAGGCAGAAAGGCAGCAACCAGGAAAGACAGATACACACAAAGATGCCAAAAGACACAGGAGGTAATTAACTACCACACACCATGCAGAGGAACTTTGTGTACCTAGAGAACAGTAGAGGGAAGAGTCTGCAATAGGCCTGGCTGATAGAGGTCACCCACATTCATACAAACTTTCTCCAAAATATTTGTATCCCATGTGAAAGAAAAGGCGAACAGCACACTTAGAGAAAAATCTCCAATTATCCCTTGAAAGAAAGAAACAAAATGATGAGAACAATTTCCATACAAGCAAACACCTTGGACAAACAACT
>JAHUXG010009235.1:0-34823 GCA_020740815.1 Sciurus niger
GACCCCTGGAAGAGGGAAGTCAGGTTTTAGAAGAGATTAAAGAGAAACGGTTCTATTCTCAGAACTCAGAAAGAAATAATAACTCAGAAGGGGAAGATTCAAAAGAGGAACTTTCAGGGGAGGAGCTAGAAAGGACATTTGGGAAGCTAACAATGCAGTCTAAGTGCCCTATTAATGATGACATTGACACCGGTGAAGACTCGAGACCTGTGGGCAATAGTTAAAAAAACACTCTTTTGTGGAGCCTCTGACTGAGGGCAGTCAGGTTTTGGAGAAAATATAAGAGAAAAGGTCTAAAACATCAAAAAGGGTGTCAATAAGATCAGGGACAAACAAAAATAAAAATGAAAGTGGGTGTAAGGAACAACTTGTTAGAAAGAGGGAAATCAGTTTAGGGGAGGGTCCCCCTAGGCAGAGAGCTCAGCAGCTCCATTCCTTAAAAGTAGTAAAAAGTAATGTTTTGTGATTTTCTGCATTCAAACCTAACCTGATTTCTCAACCAGGTAAAAAAGGGTTAAAAAGTCCTGGGTGATCCTCCCTCCCCCTGCCACATTGAAATGTAACTACAGCGTCTCAAGGAGAAAAGGGGGGTAACCTAAAGATAAGAAGAAAAGAAGAAAAAAAGTGTCCGTTTTAAAAACTCCTGGGCCGCTACAAAAAACTAACTTATTCTTCAGGATTCTTGTTTTGTTTTTTCTTTAATACTGTATTTTTGAGCTCATAATTTTGATCCTACATACCTAGGTTAATGATTTTATTTTTGATCAGTTCTATTTTTTATTCAACTGAAGTTTTTTAAACAGCTGTTTCATTGCAATGAACATTTACCTATAAAGTTACAAGGCCTTTAATTTTGTGTTATGTTTTATGTTGTGCTGTCTAATGTCATGTTTTGTCAAAACTGAGAGCTCTTAAAATTAAAATTTAAAATAGATCCAAATACTTTTATTCACGTGATTTAAAAGGGTTCAATTTAAATTGGGTAAACTAATGAAAGTAAAATGTCTTTAGAAATAACTCACAACTCTCTAGGTGGTTAAGCTAATAAAATATTGATGTTAATAATATGTCTAACATCAATTGCTTCTAGGACTTTTCTTCAGCAGGAAAGAGGCAACGGATCCTGTTCAGGACACTTGTCTGATATCTTGGTTTTTATAAAATAAATAAATTGGAGTTAACATGTATGCGATTACTCAAATGTGTTTGTAGAGACGTCTGGTTAATTTACAAAGTTGAAATGCTAATTGTTAAATAACATCAAGTACTTTTAACTCCTCAAATTCCATGGGGTATCATACTTAAACATTATTGGTGTTTTCATAGGTTGGTAAATAAAAGGGTTTAAACTTGCTTTGTGTCATCACTAAACTAAAAACAAGGTTACTAAGAGTTATGTCCTAACAAGTGAAATTCTATATACAAAGGGTCCCAAAAGTTTCAACTGTGTTTCAATTAGAGTATCTGAATTCAAAAATTTCATAAGAGTTGTTTCAAAATGTGAACAAAAAGGGGTCAACAAATAGAAAAAAAAAAATAAAAGGTTCTGGGTTTGAAAATGTATTTAATAAAAAGAAAAAAAAAATGTTTCTGGCTAAGGAAGCCTGTGTGTAATAAAGGACAAGTTTCAACAAGTCTATGTGTAACTAAGTTGGTTGTATGTATGTAAATCAGCTAAAGCTATTTAAGGTATTTCCTAAGGTGAAATACTAATGTTCTGATATAAGCCAAAGTTTAATCTACATAGTAAAATGACATGGTAAAATGACAAGGATTTCTTAGAAACACCAATTCATTCTTAACTTTGTGTCTCTTAAGTTTTATTAAAAATAGGGGTTTATACAATTATGGTTAAGCAACTGTTAAAGATTGTACTACGTTATAAAGTCTAAATTTTTCTTTAAAAACTAAAATTGGTAAGAACCAATTCCTCACTAAAATTAAAATAACTCTAACCACAGATGTACCTTATAAGCCACAAAAACAAGGTATTGTTGAACATACACATCTCACCCTCAAAAATGCTCTTTATAAACAAAAAGGGGGAATAGAGGAGACCTTCAGGTCCCCTAAAAATAAACTTTCTCTTTGTCTCTCTGTTTGGGGTTTTTTTAACTCTGGGTAATAAGGGTAACCCGGTGCTTTACTGGAGCTGCGGCTCAGTTTGTGTGTTTCCACGGAATAAACTAACTTACTACCTCTTTTTAGTCTCTTAGGAGGAACAGTTCAACTATGTAACAAAACAACTGCTTCTTTCAATTGTACTTTAGATTTGTGCTATCTCTCAATGTTAAAATGCTTCTAGGTTCCTGCTGGCAGACTTAATGTGTGTTCCTACCTTCCTACCAGTCCCAGTCTCTGTTACAGATGCAGAATTGCCAGTGTTACTATCAAGAAACAGGAGAAAATTTGGCATCACAGCGGCTATGGTCACTGCAATAGTGGTTTCTGCAACAGCAGCACTAGCAACTGCCATACCTACAGCAACAGCAGTCAATCACTTGGCCGAAAATACAGCTGCAGCCTTTCAGACTAAAGAGACCCTAAACCAACATCTAACAGCAGGCATACTCCTTATGAACCAGCGAGTGGACTTACTTCAAGAACAAATGGACATTTTACAGGAACTGTTAAACGTGGGATATATTTATCATCTGGCAGGACTGTGCGTTACACCTGTAGCTTACCATAACCTCAGCTATGCAGCAAACTTGTCTAGAATCTTGTCTGCTCAGCTACAAACAAATTGGTCTTACGAATTTGATAATCTTACTGCTATTCTTAGATCTCAAATTGTTAGTCTCAATGCTACTAGAGTTAATGTAGCCCCTATGTCCGAAGTGCTAAGTTGGTTATCCTCCTCTTTCAGCTATGTAAAGCAATGGGCAGGAATGGGAGCTCTGTGTACACTCATGGTTATTACTGTTATCTTCCTCACACGCTTTATCATGCGCATGCGCCGAGATCAAGCTAGAGATCGTATCATCTTCCATCAGGCCATAGCTGCCCTAGAGGCCAGCAGTTCCCCACAAGTATGGCTCACGATGCTGGATCGCTAGCCAGACGGGTAAGGAAGGAGGTAACCACCATACCGACCTAAGACAGGAGCTGTAGCATGCTCTGCAGTTATCCGATGACGGGTAAGGACGGTGGTTGACCACTCCGCCTAAGACAGGCACGGTCCCGAGCTTTCCTTTTTTTTTAAAAGAGAAAAGGGGGAACTGTCGGGGTTTCGGCCGGACCCCTGGCCCTAGGTGTGGCAAGGCTAAGATGGCGCCTGGCAGTGAGCCAGAGCAGTTAACTTTTGCATAAACAACTGACATTATTTTGAGGAAGTTCCAGGGATTGGCTGAGCTCCCTGATGGACAGTACAGGTCCACTATATGCCTGCCTTTGCTGCCTGTATCTGTTATGCTCTCCCCTCGTGCGAAAATGCTGATTGGTTACAAGTACTGTATATATTGGAGTGTAAGTTCCTCAAAAGGAGAACAAAGAGAGAACTGAGAGGATGGGGGTGCGCGCAATAAAAGGGCTGAAAAGAACCAGGTGTCGTGTCTCTCTGCGGGCGGGGAGCGCGATACTGTACAATCTATGGACTTGAATGAATAATGACATGACTCCGCCATTGAAGCAGTACAGAGAGTATTTTCACTATCCTGTAAGTCCTCTGCGCCCCACCTACTCATCCCTCCTTCGTTTCAAACTCTGGACACCACTGATCTTTTTAGTGTCTCTATGGTTTTGACTCTTCAGAATGTCATATCATTGTATTCATATACTCCACAACTTTTTCAGATTATTTTTTACACTCAGTAGTATGTATTTAAGTTTCCCCCATGTCTTTTCATGACTTCATAGTTCATGTCTTTTTTGCACTGAATCATATTTAACTATCTTGATGTAACATAGTTTTTTCATCCAGATTCACCTACTCTTTATGGTTTAGACATGAGGAATTCCCCAAAGGCTTGGGTGTGAGACAATGCAACAATATTCAGAGATAAATTTAATTATGAAAGTTGTAACCTAACTAACCAGTGTATTAATCCCACAGATATGCCCTTAACTGATTGGTAACTACAGGCATGTAGGGTGTGACTGGAGAAAGCAAGTCACTGGTATGGCTTTGGGGTATATATTTTGTCCCTGGTGAGTGGAGCACTGATTCTTCTTTCTTGCTGCCTTGAGGTGAGCAGCTTTCCTCCACCAGGCACGTCTGCCATGATGTGTCTCAACTTGGGCCCAGAGTAACAGTTGACCATCTGTGGACTGAGAATTCTGACACCATGAGTCCAGGTGAACTTTTCCTCCTCTAAGTGGTTTTTGTTAGGTATGTGGTCATACAGATATAAAAGCTAACACAAAAACTGGTACAGAGTGATAGGATTATAGCTGTGACTAACCTGACCATGTGGGTCAGGAGCCTTTGGAGCTGCTTTGCAGAGGAAAGAATTTTGAAAGGTTTTAGAGCTGCAAGCTGGAAAAACCTTAGAATGTTGTAAATGTAGCTTAATGGGTGATTCTAATGGGAGCTTTGAAGATTTTAAGCTGGGTAACTGTAGGTAGGTAGGGTATGGCTGGAGGAAGTAAGTCCCTGGGGACAAGACTTTGAGGTTTATATTTTGTCCCCAGTGAAACAAGCTCTCCCTGCTTTCTAGCTGTCATTTCCAGAATTGCCTTCCTGTTCTAGGACTTTCTGCCATAGTGTTCTGCCTAACCTCAGGCCAAGAGCTATGGAGTTGATTGTGGACTGAACTTCTGAAACCATGAGACAAAATGAACTTTCCTCCTCTAAGTTATTCTTGATAGGTGTTTTGGTCACAGCAATGCAAAAGCTGACTGAAATGCTTAGGTTCTGTCTGAATTGCTGAAACTGGCTTTAAAATTGAAATCCCCTTGTATTAGCCTCCTGAGTCACTGGCACTACAGGCGTGTGCCACTACACCCAGTAAGAATAGATACTTTGTTTAAGAGTATTACTTTGATTAATCTCCAGGTGTTGGAGTAGTTTCTGTTTTTTACTCTTTCATTTATTTCTAACTTCAATCCATTATGATCTCATAGAATACAAGGTAGTGTCTCTATCTTCTTGTATTTGCTGACATTAGCTTTGTGGCATAATATATGGTCTATTTTAGAGAAGGATCCATGTGCTGCTGAGAAGAAAGTGTATTCGCTCTTGGTTGAATGGTATATTCTATAAATGTCTGTTAAGTCTAAATTATTGATTGTGTTATTGAGATCTATGGTTTCTTTTTTCAATTTTTGTTTGTAAGATCTGTTCAGTGGTGAGAGAGGCATGTTAAAATCACCTAGTATTATGGTGCTATGGTCTATTTGGTTTCTAAAATTGAGAAGGATTTGTTTGACATACATGGATGAGCCACTGTTTGGGGCATAGATGTTTACGATTGTTATATCTTGCTGATTTATGCTTCCCTTAAGCAGTATGAAATGTCCTTCTTTATCCCTTCTGACTAACTTTGGCTTCAGGTCCACATTATCTGAAATGAGGATGGGTACTCCAGGTTTTTTGCTGAGTCCATGTGCATGGTATGTTTTTCCCCATCCTTTCACCTTTAGTCTATGGGTATCTCTTTCTATGAGGTGAGTCTCTTGCAGACAACATATTGTTGGATCTTTTTTTAATCCAATCTGCCAGTCTATGTCTTTTGAATGGATAACAGAAGATATTAGGAAGGAAATTAAAAAATTCTTAGAGGTAAATGAGAACAAAGAAACATCATATCAAAATCTCTGGGACACTATGAAAGCAGTACTTAGAGGAAAATTTATTTCATGGAGCGCATTGAATAAAAGAAGTAAAACTCAACAAAAAAATGACCTAACACTACAGCTCAAAGCCCTAGAAAAAGAAGAACAGACCAACACCAAAAGTAGTAGAAGACAGGAAATAGTTAAACTCAGAGCTGAAATCAACGAAATTGAAACAAAAGAAACAATACAAAAAATTGACAAAATAAATAGTTGGTTCTTCGAAAAAATAAACAAAATTGATAAACCTTTAGCCACACTAACAAAGAGAAGACGAGAGAAAACCCAAATCACTAAAATTCGGAATGAACAAGGAAATATCACAACAGACACGACTGAAATACAAAATATAATTAGAAGCTATTTTGAAAATCTATACTCCAACAAAATAGAAAATTTCAAAGACATCAACAGGTTTCTAGAGACATATGAATTGCCTAAACTGAACGAGGAGGACATACACAATTTAAATAGACCAATTTCAAGTAATGAAATAGAAGAAGTCATCAAAAGCCTACCAACAAAGAAAAGTCCAGGACCAGATGGGTTCTCAGCCGAGTTCTACAAAACCTTTAAAGAAGAGCTCATTCTAATACTTCTCAAAGTATTCCATAAAATAGAAGAGGAGGGAACCCTCCCAAACTCATTCTATGAAGCCAATATCATCCTGATACCTAAACCACACAGAGACACATCAAGGAAAGAAAATTTCAGACCAATATCCTTAATGAACATCGACGCAAAAATTCTCAACAAAATTTTAGCAAATCGCATACAAAAACATATTAAAAAGATAGTGCACCATGATCAAGTGGGTTTCATCCCAGGGATGCAAGGTTGGTTCAACATCAGGAAATCAATAAATGTCATTCACCATATCAATAGACTTAAAGTCAAGAATCACATGATTATTTCAATAGATGCAGAAAAAGCATTTGATAAAATACAGCACCCCTTCATGCTCAAAACACTAGAAAAAATAGGGATAGTGGGAACATTCCTTAACATTGTAAAGGCCATCTATGCTAAGTCCATGGCTAATATCATTCTCAATGGTGAAAAAGTGAAAGCATTCCCCCTAAAAACTGGAACAAGGCAGGGATGCCCTCTTTCACCACTTCTATTCAATATCGTCCTTGAAACTCTAGCCAGAGCAATTAGACAGACCAAAGAAATTAAAGGGATACGAATTGGAAAAGAAGAACTCAAACTATTCCTATTTGCTGATGATATGATTATATACTTAGAGGAACTAGGAAATTCCACCAGAGAACTTTTCGATCTCATTATTGAATACAGTAAAGTAGCGGGATATAAGATCAATGCACATAAATCTAAGGCATCATAAACGATGAATCTTCAGAAAGAGAAATTAGGAAAATTACCCCAGTCACAATAGCTTCGAAAAAAATAATATACTTGGGAATCAATCTCACAAAAGAGGTGAAAGACCTCTACAATGAGAACTACAGAACACTAAAGAAAGAAATTAAAGAAAACCTTAGAAGATGGAAAGATTTCCCATGTTCTTGGATAGGAAGAATTAATATTGTCAAAATGGCCATACTACCAAAAGTGCTATACAGATTCAATGCAATTCCAATTAAAATCCCAATGATGTACCTTACAGAAGTAGAGCAAGAAATTATGAAATTCATCTGGAAGAATAAAAAACCCAGAATAGCTAAAGCAATCCTTGGCAGAAAGAGTGAAGCAGGGGGTATCGCAATACCAGATCTTCAACTCTACTACAAAGCAATAGTAACGAAAATGGCATGGTATTGGTACCAAAATAGAAAGGTGGATCAATGGTACAGAATAGAGGACATGGACACAAACCCAAATAAATACAATTTTCTCATACTAGACAAAGGGCCAAAAGTATGCAATGGAGAAAAGATAGCCTCTTCAACAAATGGTTCTGGGAGAACTGGAAATCCATATGCAACAGAATGAAACTAAACCCATATTTCTCACCATGCACGAAACTAAACTCAAAATGGATTAAGGATCTCGGAATCAGACCAGAGACCTTGCATCTTATAGAAGAAAAAGTAGGTCCAGAGCTTCAACATGTCGGCTTAGGACCAGACTTCCTCAACAGGACTCCCATAGCACAAGAAATAAAAGCAAGAATTAATAACTGGGATAGATTCAAACTAAAAAGCTTTCTCTCAACAAAGGAAACTATCAGCAATGCGAAGAAAGAGCCTACAGAGTGGGAGAAAATCTTTGCCAATCATACTTCAGATAGAGCACTAATCTCCAGAATCTCTAAAGAACACAAAAAACTCTACACCAAGAATGCGAATAATCCAATCGACAAATGGGCTAAGGAAATGAATAGACACTTCACAGAAGAAGATCTACAAGCAATCAACAGACATCTCTAGTAATAAGAGAAATGCAAATCAAAACCACCCTAAGATTCCATCTCACCCCAATAGAATGGCGATTATCAAGAATACAAGCAACAACAGGTGTTGGCGAGGATGTGGGGAGAAAGGTACACTCATACATTGCTGGTGGGGTTGCAAATTAGTGCAGCCACTCTGGAAAGCAGTGTGGAGACTCCTTAGAAAACTTGGAATGGAACCACCACTTGACCCAGCTATCCCACTCCTTGGCCTATACCCAAAGGACTTAAAATCAGCATATTACAGAGATACAGCCACATCAATGTTCATAGCTGCTCAGTTCACAATAGGCAGATTGTGGAACCAACCTAGATGTCCTTCAATTAATGAATGGATAAAGAAACTGTGGTATATATATACAATGGGATATTAGTCATAAAGAATGATAAAATTATGGCATTTGCAGGCAAATGGACGAAATTGGAGAATATCATGCTAAGTGAGAGAAGCCAATCTCAAAAAAACAAAGGAAGAATGATCCCGCTGATAAGTGGATGATGATACATAATGGGGCGTGGGAGGGGTTAGTTTTTAGGGTTAGAGTGAGGGTTAGGGAGGGGGGCAAGAATGGGGAAAGGAAGGACTGTATAGAGGGAAAAGAAGGATGGGAGGGATGGGGGGAAGGGGAAAAATAACAGAATGAATCAACCAACATCACCCTATGTAAATTTATGATTACACAAATAGTATGCCTTTACTCTATGTACAAACAGAGAAACAACATGTATCCCATTTGTTTACAATAAAAAAAAAGTTAAAAAAAAAAAACAAGAGTATTACTTTGAAGTACTGTAGATAACTTTTGTGTGTCTGCTACCTCCCTATTCAGGGAAAGATATATGAAGCAAAGGTATACTTCAGAGGTATAGTGGTTTTACTTCTGGACCAATGCAATAAAATACATATCATAATAAAGCAAATGGAATGGCCTTTCAGAGACAACTCTGATTGATGTAAAATTGATCAATCATAAAAATGGCTGATCTTCTAAAGGAGGTATATCATCTTGGGTGAGACAGCCCTGCCTAGGTGAGGGCAATTTCCAGGGATGGATTCAACTGGGAACCTCTAACTTTTAATATTGCTGAAAGATGGAAGTATGGACGACTCAATTCAGGGAGAGCAAAGTGTCTGCACTGCACACCATAGGATTCGCTTCAAGCTAATATTCAATTACTAAGAATCATTAGTAACATCAAATCCTCATAAATTTATAATTAATTAAATTTTGTTTCTGCTTTTATAAATTTAATTCTAGTAAAAGAAACATGTACCTATCAAATAATAGTTTTATTTAGAAACATCTCAATATATAATCAACTGCATAGCACCTACTTATATTTATTTCTTAAAATTGAACCTGTTATGCTCTATTTTATAAATATTGAAGCCTATTTTGAATTCGTATTCAATATTTTTCAACATTATAGTGCTGTATTTAAAACTACATTTTAAATTAGTCATTACTAGTTCAAAAAGTTGCACTGTCCCTCATTAATCTGCCAAATTTTCTCAGCAGTACCTTAAAAGTTACAACTCATCTATTAATATAAGTGTACTATATTTTCAGTATTATAAATCAAAAACTAGATTCAGCCTTTATTTACCAGTAAAATGTATCAATAGAAAAGAGAACTTATATATGTGGAATAAATTTTGTCTTTATTTAGAAACACTTTTTTTTTAATGTTAACCTGAAAATTGCTCCTAGTTCCACTTATGAACACGTCTGTTACTACCACATGTAGGGTTCTATGTCTGCTCTCCTGTTGTTCTGGACACACTCAGACTGAGCTGCCATGTCTTTAAACCCCTGTACATAGCCTACAGTCTTCTTTCTCAGGCTCATGACCAACTTCTCAATCTTGCAATGGGGACGTATGCAAAAATCCAGTTTATGTGGCAGAAGGGAAGGAAACTTGTAAGTTGCATGTGAGGAGCACTGTCTAGAAGCGATACTTCCCAGAATGCTTCTCAGCAACCAAATTTTAGGACAGGTATGTAGGTACGGATTGCCTCAGGGCAGCCAGTTTGGGTTCCTTCAAGCTCTAAGCAGCCTCTGTCCTATTCTCAAATTGGCTATGTGAATATCTGCTTTAGTAACAAACTGTTTCTGATCTTTTTTTCTCACAGAAAATTGGCTTAATTTGGCACAATTTTATCACAAACAAAATAAAATCACCATAACCCTGACCCCAGAAACAATGTTAGCCCAATAATTTTGGCACAGAAACTCAGATTTAGAGCATGAATAGTACAATATTCTGAATTATTTCCTATAAGAAGAAATATTGGCTTCTTTAAATCATGACTTTTGGCATTAGTAATTTGTAAGAATGAACTATTACTACCATAAAATGGATTTGTCTTCCATTTGTGAGGGAGCAAGACTGATCTTAGAAAATCTGTGAAGATTAGCAGTTAAAACCAGATTATCAGGCACAAATATGTCAGGTTTCACCAAAAAGTTAAAATCATTATGGATGCTTTTAGCCAAATGTTATTGAGCTTTAATCAAACTGAAGGTCCTTGTTCAAAGAGAAACTTTTTAGCTATTTAGGTGTAGCACAAATTCATAGGTTCCACCAAAAAGAAAATGGCCTGAAAAGGAGATAGAAATGTAAATGTCAAGGGTACTTGGATTTCTTCTGAGCATGGTTCTCTTCCTTGAGCTCAGAAACTTGGAATCATCTTGAGATCTAAGGAGAAAATAATCCTTTACAAGATTATCCTTTTCAACTTGGCTTAGGTTGAGATAAGGATAAGGAAGAATAATTTCTTCCTTCATGATGGGAGCCTCTGCACTTGCCAATACTGGCTTATAACCTTTGAGTAGCAAGAAAGCAAAGTTCTGTGCTTTTAGGAAGAAGGAATGGTATTTGCTACTTAGCCTCCAAGGGCAGAGGTTTTGACCTACACAGAGTAATGACTAATTTAATAAGAGAAAATGACTTATTTTCATATATTTACACAGATACTTTAAAATGTTTCAGAAAAAGATGAAAGTAGGTGACTCTTTTCCTTTTTATTCATCCCTAGATACTTCAGTCAACTAAAAAATTCCTTTCAGAAAATTCAAAGCATTTAGGGGTGGAAGGAATGCAACTTAATGTCTCAAGTATTTTTTAAATATTCATACAACGTAAGTATCCTATAACCCATTAAAATGTGTGCTTGATGCTGATGATTGAGCTCAGGGCTGCACGCTTACCATGCATGCATTCCACCACTAACTTACACTCCTGGTCGTAGATACATATTTTTATTATGCCTATTTTGTAAACAGACAAGCTAAGACTTAGGACTAGGAGGGAACATTTGCTACATTAGTGAGTGCACTAATATTTAAATGCAGCTCCACATGGTGCTAAACATGTGTTCTTTTGATGCTACCAGAGATCATAATTTGCCCTGAGAACAAAATATGGCCCACAGACTGTTTGCTTGGCCTCTAGAATGATTTTAAACAATTTAGAATTATTTGCCAATATTCAAAAATGAAAGAAAAAAAAACTTACTTAAATAACGAAAGATCTGGCATTTCTCCCAGTCAAAGACCAGCTGGAGCTTCACAGTAGCTATGCTCTTTAGTTGAGATGTAGCCTTATAACAGTCTTTGCAATCCTTTTTGCATCCTGCTCACTGCTATTGAGATATATGCTTAAAAGACTGTTCTACATTTGTTTTGAACTCAGTTTTATCCCACTATTATTTATATATTGAAATCTTCCCTCCAGAATAGACCATATTTGAAGAAAGAGCCCTTAAGGAGGCTATTAAGTGAAGCCAGAAGGATGGGTCCTTAATCCAATAGGACCAGTGTCCTTATAAAAAGAGAGACTCTAGAACTTTCTCTCTCTCCACACTGCATAGAGAAAAGACAAAAAAAAAAAAAAAACTCACAGGGAGAAATGGTAAATATGCAAGAAGAAAGGTTTTGCCAGAAATCAGCTTTGCTAGCATTTTTTTCTTGGGTGCCTAATCTCCAAAGCTGTGGAAAAATACATGTCCATTGATTAAGTCATTCCACTGTGTCTTTTATCATAACAGCCCAAGCAGATGAATGTACTTATATTCATCTCTCTTCATTCATCTCACTGTTGTTACCGCTTGGTCTCTTTCATTGAGTTTATTATGTGATGTTTCTTCATGCTGCCATAAAGAATGCACCTTGAATTTTAATAATTTAAATATACCCATTTTATTCTGATGTGTATCATATTGTAATAAAATTTTGGGGTGGTCCAGATATATTTATTAGGAAATGATGGTATTGGAAATGCAGGAGATATATAGGGCAGTGTTCATCACAATAATAAATAGGTACTGCCTTAAACTTTTCTGTCAAGTTTTGAATTATTTAAAAAGATCATGGCTGAACACAGAGGTGCTTGCCTGTTACACAGAAGCTTGGGAGGCTGCAGCAGGAGAATCACAAGTTCAAAGTCAGCCTCATCAACCTAGGGAGGCCCTAAGCAACTCAGTGAAACCCTGTCTTTAAATAAAATATTTAAAAAGAGCTGGGTATGTGGCTAAGTGGTTAAGAGCCCCTGGGTTCAATGCCCAGTACCAAATAAAGAAAGAAAGAAAAATTTAAAAATCATTTAACATTTTATATAGCATGCTATATAAATGAATGATATGTAATATATACAGAGTGTGGAGAAAATAGATGAATTATTTTCAACTGGAATCTAATAGTCATGAAGTTACGCAGTATTTTCTGACCTATCTACCATTGCATTCCCAAGTCCTTCACATTGTAGATGCTCAATAAATAATTGTTAAGAGAACAAATGTATAGTCCAAACTTAGCATAGTGGAAGGAAGTAAAATGGACTAAGTCTGAGACTGAGCCAATCCACTCTTGATTTCTTCACTTATTACATCATGTCACATAACTTCCCAATCTTATCCCAGTCTTTTTTTTAATTTATCAAATGAAAGAATTAATTTCATTCTTAAACTTCTAGGAGTGGCATTAGTAAAATAGTTCCCATAAGGTATGGTTCCAATAAATAGTCAGCCTCCAATGGATGGGATATAGGATTCTGAACTAGTACGAAAATGAACACTATCATCTGTCTTTTAAATATTGTAGTAATAAAAGGATGAAAAAGAGTTGATGTGATTTGTCATTGTACATCAATTTTTCAGATAAGTTATCACAAATAATTGTTATTAGCATGCTATCATTTTAAACATCTTTTAAACAATTCATTGAACGACTAAGAAAAACTTAAAATGGTAAATGAAAGTGTTGTTATTGGGGCTCTGATTTTGAAACATATTTTTTCTTTTGGATTTTTAAAATTATAACAATTAAATCATATTAACCATAAAAATTTGATGGGATTCACTGTGATATTTCCATACATGTATACATCATGCATCAATTGTATCCATTCACCCTTCTACTCTTGACCCCTGTCCCTTCCCCTGCAGTACCCTTCTCAATCCATATGGGCTTCCCTTAATTTTTTCTAATCCCTCCGCCTCATCCCTCCCCATCTTTAAGTGATCACTATTTCATTGTACACTTTTACAAGGTTGACTTACTGGTTCCCTTGAATGAATAAAAACATGTAGCATTTGTCTTTTAGTGTCTGGCTTATTACTCTCAGTGTTATCCGACTGAATTCATATAGCTGAAAATGACAGAATTCATTCCTTTTTATGACTGAGGAGAGTTCCATTGTGTAAATATACCACATTTTTTTTGTCCATTCAACTGCTCAAAGGCATCAGGAATGATTCCATATTTAGGTTATTATGAATAGAGCTGCAAAGGAATGGAAATCTAAGTATTTTTATCTAACGATTTCAGTTACTTTGGCTATTCAACCAGTAATGGAATTACTAACTTGTATGGTAGAACAAGTTTTAGTTTTTTGAGGAATCGCAGTATTATTTTCCGTAATGGTATACTAATTTACATTCCTACCAACAGAGTGTAAAAATTCTCTCTCTCTGCATCCTCACTAGCATTTGTTATTTTTTTGTTTGTCTGATAATGGAAATTTTAACTGGGTGAGAAGATCTTTCCTTATTGTTTTCATTTTCATTTCTCTAATGACTAGGGAAATTGAGCATTTTTTAATGTAGTTGGTTTTTTTTTTGCCATTTGTATGTCCTCTTTTGAAAAGTGTCTGTTTAGTAATTTAGTTCATTTTAAATCAGGTTTGGGGGTTATTTATTTGTATGGGAGTTTGTGTGTGTATGTGTATGTGTGCATGTATTCTAAGTTCTTTATATATTCTTGTTGTCAATCTATTGTCGGACATACTATTTGCAAATATCTTCTTACAATCTGTCAGTTTGCTCTGAATCCTGTTAATTTTTTTCTTTTGCTCTGCAAAAGCTTCTTAATTAGATATAATCCCATCTGTCTCATTTTACTTTTGTTGCCTGTGCTTTCTGGGTTTTATCTAAAAAATTGTTACACACAACAATCTCTTAAAGCATTTCTGCTATGTTTCTTGTAGAAATTTTATCATTTCATGTTTCAGACTTTGATCTTTGATCCATTTTGAGTTGATGTTTTTTACAATGAGAGCAGGGATCTAGTTTCATTCTTTGTATATGCCCATTCAATTTGCCAGCAACAGTTACAAAGAGATTTTCTTCTCTTGTGGCACCTTCATCAAAAATTAGTTGGCTCTGTGAGTATGGATTACTTTCTAGGTTCTCCCTATTCTAGAATTCTGTCTGTTTTTGCAGTATCAGTCCATTTTAGTGAGTATACCTTTGTAGTATGTATTGAAGTAAGATATTGTGATGCCCACAGCTTTGTTTCTTTGTTGAGGATCACTTCAGCTATTCTGGATCGCTGATAGTTGCATATGAATTTTATGATTTTTTTTCTTTTTTGTTGGAGAAAGTGATTGGAATTTTAATGGTAATTTGCAAAGAACCTATAGATTGCTTTGGACAGTATTGTAATTTTGACAATATTGATTATTCAAATCTGTAAGCACAACATATCTCTCTATTATTTGTGTTCCCTATAATTTTTCATCAGTGTTTTCACTACAGAGATCGTTTACTTTCTTTTTAAGTTTATTCCTATATATTTTATTTTGTTTAGCCATTTTTTTATTGCAAACAAATGAGATACATGTTGTTTCTCTGTTTGTACATAGAGTAAAGGCATACCATTTGTGTAATCATAAATTTACATAGGGTGATGTTGGTTGATTCATTCTGTTATTTTTCCCCTTCCCCCCACACCTCCCATCCCTCTTTTCCCTCTAAACAGTCCTTCCTTCCCCCATTCTTGCCCCCCTCCCTAACCCTCACTCTAACCCTAAAACTAACCCCTCCCACGCCCCATTATGTATCATCATCCACTTATCAGCGGGATCATTCTTCCTTTGTTTTTTTGAGATTGGCTTATCTCACTTAGCATGATATTCTCCAATTTCGTCCATTTGCCTGCAAATGCCATAATTTTATCATTCTTTATGACTGAGTAATATTCCATTGTATATATATGCCACAGTTTCTTTATCCATTCATCAACTGAAGGGCATCTAGGTTGGTTCCACAATCTGGCTATGGTGAATTGAGCAGCAATGAACATTGATGTGGCTGTACCTCTGTAGTATGCTGATTTTAAGTCCTTTGGGTATAGGCCAAGGAGTGGGATAGCTGGGTCAAATGGTGTTTCCATTCCAAGTTTCTAAGGAATCTCCACACTGCTTTCCAGAGTGGCTGCACTAATTTGCAACCCCACCAGCAATGTATGAGTGTACCTTTTTCCCCACATCCTCGCCAACACCTGTTGTTGCTTGTATTCTTGATAATCGCCATTCTAATTGGGGTGAGATGGAATCTTAGGGTGGTTTTGATTTGCATTTCTCTTATTACTAGAGATGTTGAACATTTTTCCATATGTTTGTTGATTGCTTGTAGATCTTCTTCTGTGAAGTGTCTGTTCATTTCCTTAGACCATTTGTCGATTGGGTTATTTGTATTCTTGGTGTAGAGTTTTTTGAGTTCTTTATAGATCTGGAGATTAGTGCTCTATCTGAAGTATGATTGGCAAAGATTTTCTCCCACTCTGTAGGCTCTTTCTTTGCATTGCTGATAGTTTCCTTTGCTGAGAGAAAGCTTTTTAGTTTGAATCTATCCCAGTTATTAATTCTTGCTTTTATTTCTTGTGCTATGGGAGTCCTGTTGAGAAAGTCTGGTCCTAAGCCAACATGTTGAAGCTCTGGACCGACTTTTTCTTCTATAAGATGCAGGGTCTCTGGTCTGATTCTGAGGTCCTTAATCCATTTTGAGTTTGGTTTCATGCATGGTGAGAGATATGGGTTTAGTATCATTTTGTTCCATATGGATTTCCAATTTTCCCAGCACCATTTGTTGAAGAGGCTATCTTTTCTCCATTGCATATTTTTGGCCCCTTTGTCTAGTATTAGGAAATTATATTTATTTGGGTTTGTGTCTGTGTCCTCTATTCTGTACCATTGATCTACCTGTCTATTTTGGTACCAATACCATGCCGTTTTTGTTACTATTGCTTTGTAGTACAGTTGAAGTTCAGGTATTGCAATACCCCCTGCTTCATTTTTCCTGCGAAGGATTGCTTTAGCAATTCTGGATTTCTTATTCTTCCAGATGAATTTCATGATTGCTTGTTCTACTTCTGTAAGGTACATCGTTGGGATTTTAATTGGAATTGCATTGAATCTGTATAGCACTTTTGGTAGTATGGCCATTTTGACAATATTAATTCTGCCTATCCAGGAACATGGGAGATCTTTCCATCTTCTAAGGTTTTCTTTAATTTCTTTCTTTAGTGTTCTGTAGTTCTCATTGTAGAGGTCTTTCACCTCTTTTGTGAGATTGATTCCCAAGTATTTTATTTTTTTCGAGCTATTGTGAATGGGGTAGTTTTCCTAATTTCTCTTTCTGAAGATTCATCACTTATGTATAAAAATGCTTTGGATTTATGAGCATTGATCTTGTATCCTGCTACTTTACTGAATTCACTTATGAGTTCTAAGAGTTTTCTGGTGGAATTTCCTGGTTCCTCTAAGTATATAATCATATCATCAACAAATAGGGATAGTTTGAGTTCTTCTTTTCCTATTCGTATCCCTTTAATTTCTTTGGTCTGTCTAATTGCTCTGGCTAGAGTTTCAAGGACGATATTGAATAGAAGTGGTGAGAGAGGGCATCCCTGCCTTGTTCCAGTTTTTAGAGGGAATGCTTTCAGTTTTTCACCATTTAGAATGATATTAGCCATGGGCTTAGCGTAGATGGCCTTTACAATGTTAAGGAATGTTCCCACTATCCCTATTTTTTCTAGTGTTTTGAGCATGAAGGGGTGCTGTATTTTATCAAATGCTTTTTCTGCATCTATCGAAATAATCATGTGATTCTTGACTTTAAGTCTATTGATATGGTGAATTACATTTATTGATTTCCTGATGTTGAACCAACCTTGCATCCCTGGGATGAAACCCACTTGATCATGGTGCACTATCTTTTTAATATGTTTTTGTATGCGATTTGCTAAAATTTTGTTGAGAATTTTTGCGTCGATGTTCATTAAGGACATTGGTCTGAAATTTTCTTTCCTCGATGTGTCTCTGTCTGGTTTAGGTATCAGGGTGATATTGGCTTCGTAGAATGAGTTTGGTAGGGTTCCCTCCTCTTCTATTTCATGGAATACTTTGAAGAGTATTGGAATGAGCTCTTCTTTAAAGGTTTTGTAGAACTCGGCTGAGAAACCATCTGGTCCTGGACTTTTCTTTGTTGGTAGGCTTTTGATGACTTCTTCTATTTCATTACTTGAAATTGGTCTATTTAAATTGTGTATGTCCTCCTCGTTTAGTTTAGGCAATTCATAGGTCTCTAGAATCTTGTTGATATCTTCGAAATTTTCTATTTGTTGGAGTATAGATTTTCAAAATAGCTTCTAATTATGTTTTGTATTTCAGTCGTGTCTGTTGGTTGTGATATTTCCTTGTTCATTCCGAATTTTGGTGATTTGGGTTTTCTCTCGTCTTCTCTTTGTTAGTGTGGCTAAAGGTTTATCAATTTTGTTTATTTTTTCGAAGAACCATTTATTTTGTCAATTTTTTGTATTGTTTCTTTTGTTTCAATTTCGCTGATTTCAGCTCTGAGTTTAACTATTTCCTGTCTTCTACTACTTTTGGTCTTGGTCTGTTCTTCTTTTTCTAGGGCTTTGAGCTGTATTGTTAGGTTGTTTATTTGTTGAGTTTTGCTTCTTTTATTGAATGCGCTCCAGGAAATAAATTTTCCTCTAAGTACTGCTTTCATAGTGTCCCAGAGATTTTGATATGATGTTTCTTTGTTCTCATTTACCTCTAAGAATTTTTTAATTTCCTTCCTAATATCTTCTGTTATCCATTCATCATATAATAGCATATTGTTTAATCTCCAGGTGTTGGAGTAGTTTCTGTTTTTTACTCTTTCATTTATTTCTAGTTTCAATCCATTATGATCTGATAAAATACAAGGAAGTGTCTCTATCTTCTTGTATTTGCTTACATTAGCTTTGTGGCATAATATATGGTCTATTTTAGAGAATGATCCATGTGCTGCTGAGAAGAAAGAGTGTTCACTCTTCGTTGGATGGTATATTCTATAAATGTCTGTTAAGTCTAAATTATTGATTGTGTTGTTGAGATCTATGGTTTTTTGTTCAATTTTTGTTTGGAAGATCTGTCCAGTGGTGAGAGAGGCGTGTTAAAATCACATAGTATTATTGTATTGTGGTCTATTTGGTTTCTGAGATTGAGAAGAATTTGTTTGACATACATGGGTGAGCCACTGTTTGGGGCATAGATATTTATGATTGTTATGTCTTGCTGATTTATGGTTCCCTTAAGCAGTACGAAATGTCCTTCTTTATCCCTTCTGACTAACTTTGGCTTGAAGTCCACTTTATCTGAAATGAGGATGGATACCCATGTTTTTTTGCTGGCTCTATGTGCATGGTAAGTTTTTTTCCCATTCTTTCACCTTTAGTCTTTGGGTATCTCTTTCTAAGAGTTGAGTCTCTTACAGGCAACATATTGTTGGATCTTTCTTTTTTATCCAATCTGTCAGTCTATGTCTTTTGATTGATGAATTCAGGCCATTAATATTCAGGGGTATTATTGAGATATGATTTGTATTCCCGGTCATTTGACTCATTTTATTCATTTATTTGTTTATTTTTGACACGACTTGGTTCCTCTTTATTTGAGAGTTCCTTTAGGATATCTCCTCCCTTTGTTGATTTGCTTCTTTGTTTTTCATCTCTTCTTCATGGAATATTTTGCTGAGAATGTTCTGTAATGCTGGCTTTCTTTTTGTATATTCTTTTAGCTTTTGTTTATCATGGAAGGATTTTATTTCATCGTCAAATCTGAAGGTAAGTTTTGCTGGGTATAAAATTCTTGGTTGGCATCCATTCTGTTTTAGGGCTTGAAAAATGTTATTCCAGGCCCTTCTAGCTTTTAAGGTCTGGATTGAAAAATCTGCCGATATCCGTATTGGTTTCCCCCTGAATGTAATTTGGTTCTTTTCTCTCACAGCCTTTAAGATTCTGTCTTTATTTTGTATGTTATGTATTTTCATTATAATGTGCCTTGGTGTGGGTCTGTTGTAATTTTGTGTATTTGGAGTCCTATAAGCCTCTTGAACTTGATTTTCCATTTCGTTCTTCAGATTTGGGAAATTTTCTGAAATTATCTCATTGAATAGGTTGTTCATTCCTTTGGTTTGTTTCTCTAAGCCTTCCTCAATCCCAATAATTCTCAAATTTGGCCTTTTCATGATATCCCATAGTTCTTGGAGATTCTGTTCATGATTTCTTACCATCTTCTCTGTTTGTTCGACTTTGTTTTCGAGGTTAAATATTTTGTCTTCAATATCTGAGGTTCTGTCTTCCAGGTGTTCTATCCTATTGGTTGTGCTTTCTATGGAGTTCTTAATTTGGTTTATTGTTTCCTTCATTTCAAGGATTTCTGTTTGGTTTTTTTCAATATCTCTAACTCTTTATTGAAATGGTCTTTTGCTTCCTGTATTTGCTCTTTTAACTGTCTATTGGTGCGTTCATTCAATGCCTGCATTTGCTCTTTCATTTCATCGTTTGCTTCCCTTATCATGTTGATTATGTACATTCTGAACTCCCTTTCTGACATTTCTTCTGCCATGCTGTCATTGGATTTTATTGATGTAACATCCAGATTTGTTTGAGGCATTTTCTTCCCTTGTTTTCTCATGTTGTTCAGGTGTCAGTGGACTGCAGAGATGTTGCAGATTTCCTCTATTGACTTATAATGTCCCTGAAGATTGCTAGTGTATCCCCTCTTATCCTTCAGTAGCCTGAAGTCTTAGAGGTAGTTGATACTGCGTTGTTCCCCTAGGTAGCTGCCTCTATAGGGGTGGTGGTCTTCAGGTCGGGTATATTCCCTGCTAGTTGGCAGAGGTGCCTCTACTTGTTGACCAATGGTCATCCAAAGGGGAACTAGACTGTTTGGGCCTGTGTCTCTGGTTTTACCGTCCTTGTGGGAAAACCTCACCTGGCGGGGAAGTCTCACCCGGTGGGGAGGTCTCGCTAGTCAGTTCCCCTCCTAGAGGTTCCCCTCAGTCCACAACTACCGCCTGGGCAGGGCAGCCTTCCCAGGCAACGTTCCCAGGGGCCTGGACCTACCTCCTGGGCCTGGGAGCCCTGCCCTTCACAGACGAGTCTCCTTAGGTAGTCCCTCCTCAGAGAAGCTGCCCGCAGTCCTGGAACCTTCGCTCCGCCCCTCAGCTTGTCTCTGTGTAGCTATTTCAAGAAAAGCTGCCTTGGTGCCCGGACCAGACCGTGCTATGCACCTAATCGACTGGCTATGCGATCCGTCCTCTGAGCAGTCACTTGCAGCCTCGTACATATGCTCCAAGCCCCAGTGACCCGCCGCTCGTCTCTTCCTCCAGGCAGCCACCAGGTGTTCTGTGTGGGCGCTTGGGGACCAAGCCACTCACTGCGCACCTCCACCTCCTCCAGACAGCCCCCTCCCCGTTGCTCAGGCAGTTGCTGAGACCAAATAGCTCGCCGCCCAACTCTTTCTCTGGCAGCCGCAGGAGCCCTGGCAGATCGCTCCAAAACCAAGCGGTGTGTTGCGCAGCCTCCTCTGCAAAGTTCCCAGATTTCCGAGTTCACTGCTCCAGCGGGGGGAGGGGTGTCTTGCTGCCTGGGCAAGGCAGCCTTCGCAGGCAACGTTCCCAGGGGCCCAGACCTACCTCCTGGACCTGGGAGCCTCACCCTTTGCAGACGAGTCTCCTTAGGTTGCCCCTCCTTAGAGAAGCTGCGCGCAGTCCTGGAAACTTCGCTCCGCCGTTTTTTTCGCTCCGTTTTTTCGCTCTGCTTCACTGTCCGTGTTTACTGCTCCAGCGGGAGGAGGGATGTCTCGCCGAGCCACTCTACTTCACAAAGTTCTCTGTGTTCCAGGGCTACCGCCCCAACTGGGACGCCTCCCCAATGGGAGAAACTCACCCAGTGGCTTTGAGTTGGTCCCAAGTCACTATCTCCTCTTTTGAATCTTGAGTCCTGGAGCAACATGAAATGCAGCCGCCCTCTAGTCCGCCATCTTGAAACCCCCCGGTTTAGCCATTTTGAATGGTATTTTTTTTTTTCATCAAGCTCATTGTTTGTGTATAGAAATGCTATTATTTTTGTATGTGGATTTTGTATCCTGTATTTTTCTGAATACGTTTATAAGTTCTAATGATTTTTGATGGAGTATTTTTTTATGTTTTTATAGGTAAAGACTCATGTCATTTGCAAACACTGATGAATTTTATTTCACCATTTCTAACTTGGATGCTCTTTACTTTTGTTAATGGACTGATTTTTCTTGCTAAGACTTCCAGTACTATATTAAAAAATAGTAGTGAAAGGGAAAACCATTTTCTTGTTCCTGATCTTAGAGGAAATGTTTTCAACTTTTCCCCATTTATATGATAATGTCCATGGGATTTTCAGAGATAGCCTTTATTAATTTGAGATATATTCCTTTTATATCTAAATTATTAAGAGTTTTTATCATCAAGGGATATAGAATCCTTCAAATGTCTTTTCTGCATCTCTTGTAATAATAATACATTTTGTCCTTCATTAAAGAAAAAATTTAATACTGGAAAAACATTGATGAATTCTCCAGTACATTCTGTGTAATTTAAAAGAGTTAGTGTAGTTGTGGAAGCATCTAAATTTACTCTCTGGAAGCAGTTTAAATACTAGAGCAAATAGAATCATTTTCAACATATTTTCATAATGTTTCATCAAATTGATCATACTGATATGCTTTTTCATAATGAATAAATGTCTTTGCCATTTCAAATTCTACAATTACATAAAAGTCACTCATCTTCCTTAATTCATACCCAACCCTTAGTTCTTTCCCATGCTCCTCTTTGATAGTAAAACAGAGATAGATTTTTAAACAACACATCATTGAATTAAATAATGAATGACATTATTACCCATATTTGAGGAAAAATATTAAAATTCATTTACTTCACCAGCTTTTAAAAATTTCAGATAGATAATTCTTTAATGTCTGAATAAAATGTCTCCTAAGTGATGGTTCCTTCCAATATTAGAAGTCATAAAAATGAGCAAACATTTTATAAAAAAGCAAAAAACAAGCATTCTAAACATCTAAATCTACACAAACCTTCAAATTATACTTTATATTATAATCATTTGAATTTAAATACATATGGTGATATGATTTAGACCTGAGGTGCCCCCAGAAGCTCATGTGTAAGACAATACAAGGAAGCTTTGAAGTGAAATGATTGGGTTATGAGAGTGTTAACACAGTCAGTATGATGGGATTAACTGGATGGTAACTGTGGCAGGTAGACTGTGACTGGAGGAGGTGTGTCCCTGGGAGCATGCCTTTGTGGTATTTATTTTGTCCTTGTTGAGTGGAGCTTTCTCTCTCTGCTTCCTGGTGGTCATGTCCTGAATGACTTTCCTCCCACACTCTTCCTCCATGATGTTCTACCTCACATTAATCCCTGAGGAATGCCGTCTAGGGACTAAAGCCTCTGAAACCTTAAGCTCCCAAAAAACTTTTTCTCCTGTAAGATTGTTTTTGTCAGGTCTTTTGGTTGTAGGAGCAAAAAAAAAAACTGACTAAATATTTGACATGTCGTTTCATCATACTTTTTTGAATGTAGTGTGCTTTTAACCTGCTTTCTAGCAACAAACAACACAGTCACTTAGCCCACCTCCACATTTTTTTAGATTGCCTAAAGAATGATCAAATAAAATTCAGAGCTGAACATTGAGAGATGAGAGTATATTGGTCTGGTTTTTTTACATGTATGTATCTATGTACAAACGTGTGTGCATTTGTACATGCATTTATATTACATCGTACCACAAATGTGGGAGAATTATTTTTTCATTATATGGATAACTTAACAATCTTCTCCCAGGACGAAAGACTTTTTATGGTCAGTAAAAGTCACAATAAATATTCAACACATTTTTATTCTGCATTAGCTATGTGCCAGAGGATTTTTGCCAAACAATAGCAGTTCATCAGTAAATAAGAACAACCTGCCCTCTGAAACCTATTGTCTAATGGAGAAAGTCAAAAATCAAATAAGGTATTGCTAACATGATGAGCATTAAACAAGAAGCAAAGAAGAGTGGTATGTACTACAGGAAAATATAGAAGATTTGCTTTACTTTAGATAGTCAAGGATGACCTTAAAAGAAAATATGCTTCAGATAGACTAATAGGCCAGGTGTGGTGGCACAAGCCTATAATCCCAGAGCTCAGAAAGCTGAGGCAGGAGGATTGCCAGTTCAAAGCCAACCTCAGCAAAAGTGAAATGCTAAACAACTCAGTGAATCCCTATCCCTAAATAAAATACAAAATAGGGCTGGAGATGTGGCTCCGTAGTTGAGTGCCCCTGAGTTCAGTCCCTAGTACCACAAAAAAAGATAGACTAACAGGATTACAAGTCTTTAACCTGACCATGATAGAAAAAGAATATTTCAGACTGCCTGAGGAGCCCAGTAGCTAAAAAGAACAAGGTATATTCAGAATTTTGCAAGAAGTTCTCACAGCAGAATAAAAAGGGAAGCAAGAATCTGGAGAAGATGAAGAGAAAAGATTATGAACATCTTTCTATTTTTTGTTGGGAGGGTACCAGGGATTGAACTCAGTGGCACTCCACCACTCACCACGTCTCCAGCCCTCTTTTGCATTTTATTTAGAATCAGGGTCTCACTGAGTTGCTTAGCACCTTACTTTTGCTGAGGCTGAACTCATGATCCTCTTGCCTCAGCCTCCCAAATCGCTGGGATTATATCTGTGCACCACTGGACCTATCTCATAAATGTCTTTGAGCAAATGAAAGACACTGAAAGATGAGAAAAGAGATGAGAGTAGCTTTTCATTATATAAAAGATAAGAAAATTCCCTTCACAAAATAATTTACAATCCATTTATGAAAATATATCACCAGAGAAAGCATAAACACATATTCATAGGCTAAGATGATAAATCAAATAAATGGACATTGCATACTGTACATTGTATATAATACATAAATATTCAGAAAATTTTGATAACATCTTCCATTTTCACAATCTTAATAATAACAAAGCTATCTTTTAGGCTGACTCTTATTTCCGCCTTCTTAGAAATATAATGTATTAGATAAAAACTCTTAAAGAATTGGAAAAATAAAGAGAAAATGCAAACTCATGACAAAAAAAATCATAGTAAAGATGTAGCAAAAAAAGATTAAAAATTTTTAAGAGATCCTGATTTTTTTAAATAAATTAGAATTAGTCACCTTCATGTTCACTAAAACTGTAGGAATAACAGCCAGTTTAGGTCAGATGCATTTCCTGAGATTGGCTCATAGTATTTTCAACTGTATATTTTTCATTCTTAATGCTTGGAGTATAAATTAATGTGCTATTATTAATGCAGCTGTATGTAATCTGTTTTCATTTTTTGCCTGTTCAGGATGCTCAATTCTAAGCTAACTGTATGTTCAAAAAACAATCTGCATGATTATGTAATCCCATTGTCATAAGGTGATACGCTATCTCCAGTCTACACCTACTGCTATTTTTTTAGGGTAGAATTGTTTGGACAATCTGAATAGTGGGACAATTAGGGTTCATGCTTCAACTGAGATAAAACAAGCAGGTCAAGTAGTCTAATGTGGGGACTTATCAAAGTGTAAATCTCTTAAACAGCTCTCTTCAGCTCAATTAACAAGTAGACCCTTTTCTTTACATTTTACTAAGGAAGCACAGAAGGAAGAAATTTGGATATTTTCCCAGAAATGACTCTGAGAGCAGACAGAAGAGGCAACTGTGGTTTTTGTTCTACTCAAGTATTGTCCTGTCTCAGTTTTGCAAATAGTGGAGAGCCAAGTCAAAAAATCCTGTGCTATTTAAAGTTTTCCCAAAGACTCATAAATGCCTGCTGAGGGATTTTTCTTAGTGAATTTGGCCACGGTTCATAAGCAAGGGGAAATAGTTGGAGAAGCTGTGTTTCCTTTCTCTGCCTAACAATGGAGGTTGAAAAGATAAGGTGAATTTCAGAAATGTTTTGATGTGGCAAGAATCAAGTAAACCAGCAGGTGTACTGCATCTACAAAACGCTGTTCATCCAACTTGATCCAAATCTTCCTTTTGTTGTTGTTGTTGTTGTTGTAGCAATAGGATTACGAAAAACTGGGAAAAGAGAGTCAACACATTTGCAAGTATTTCCTAATACTCATAAACATTAATTCTACAGTCAGGAATAGTTACAGGGCTGGAAGTATAACTCAGGGGTAAAGTGCTTGCCTAACATGCAGGGCCCTGAGTTTGGTTCCTAGCACTGGAAATGAAGGTGCTAACAGAAATAGTAACAACACATTGCATACTTTTCTTAAAAATATTTTAATTAAATCTTTTATGTGTAGTCATTTAGGATTATCATTGCTTGCATATTGGTAGAATATCTCAAAGTTCTTTCCATAATGGACATCACACCAAAAGAGTAACAGATCTAGTGCTTTAAACCCTGAGAGGAAATCAATTTGACTTCATCTACTGATTTTAAAAGATTGGAAGTTTCTGTTTTCCATAGGAAAGAAGTGAGCACTTAAGTGCATTATACTTATGAAACAGGATCTGTTCATACCTACTGATATCTCCTCAAATGTCCCCAAATGTCACACAGAGGTATTTAGAAACATTCTGGTCCATGAAAAAAGTCAGACCTACTAAAAAGTTACACCCCTAAATCAACTCTCACACAGTGAGAGTCTAAGTCCTGAATGTAAGTTTTTATTCTTCCTTGGGGCAGTTTCGAGGTGTTTTCTATAATTCTCTCAGAGACTTCAAAAAAAGATTAACTATCAGCTAACCACTTAATTATACTCTTTATTAGTTTTACTGCTACTCTTTCATGGTGCTTCCTGAGAATATCCCAAGTGAGTGAACTGTATCATTAATCTGATACAAATCATTGTATCAGAGTCTGACTTTGGTAGACCCAAAGGAATATACCACCAATATAATTAAACATAACTAGTGATGATAGTGTTTTTAAAATAATATTCTAATGAAATATAACAGATTTAAAATTCCTTAAGAAACTTTTGGAAGTCCTAATTGTTTACACAAAATCTAATTTAGACATACCCTCCTATCTTTGGTTTAGGTTAAAGAGCACAAAATTTATATAAGACTAAACCTTTGGGGCCAAGGGCAGTCAAGTACAGCAAACCCCTTATAAATTCTAAATCTCGCTTTACTATCTTTTTTTCTTCATTCTTCTTGTTCTCTAATTTTATCTTACATAGTGACAGAAAGAGAAGAATATCAGAAATGAGAATCTGAACAAATAGGAAATGTTCAAAGAACACTAAAAATATGAGCAATGTAAAACAAGGAACATAGCATCACTGATAGTGTAGACACTAGAGACACAGTTTATAAGCACACTTACTCTGTGAACAATAAATTACAAACTTAGAGGCATCAGGTCAAATATAACAGAAGCAGTATATAAAAAGGTACAAAGCAACCTAAGAATTTCATCACAAGTTATCTTACATTCTCAGTCTATATGACAGTTTGTTTGACTTTCATGATTCAATTCTGTGATCACAAGATGTAGCTTTGAAGTATGACAATATAGGTACTTCGATAAAAATTTAAAATATGAGTGTTGACCCAACAATGAAAGGATGAAAAAATCAGATCATATTTTAAAACTGTTGTTTTGTTTCTTTGTAGTAATTGAGCAACTTTTTCACATGATATCTGATACAGCAGAGTAACAGTACTACCAACCAAAGTTAATCTTTTTCTTCTTTGCCAAATATCTTTATTTTTCTTACATTTCTAAGAAGCTGGTTGGAAATGTGAGCCAGAAAAGTAAATGTAATCAAAAAACAAAACTTGAAATGCATTTGAAAATCTTTAAAGAAAAATATTCAATATTTCCCCCAAATCAGTGTTCAGCTTCATAGAATTTTACTTTGCAGTTATCAATGAACATATTCTCATTATGGAAATTAAGATACAAGACACCTGCTATAGTGTACTAGTTATAACACTCAAAAGAAAAAGCTAAGAAGACCATCAGTGGTTGTAGTAGTTGTTGAACTACCTCAGCCAAATAATGTAAAATGTAGATCAGTTCACTATGCAGATGGAAGCAACATTTCAGGCAAAGTGTTTTTATTTTTTAAATTTGTTCTAATTAGTTATATGTGACAGCAGATTGCATTTCTACTCATTGTACACAATGGAACACAACTTTACATTTCTGTGGTTGCAAACGATGGAGACTCACATCATTCATGGTGTATTTTAGAAAAGGATCCATGTGCTGCTGAGAAGAAAGTGTGTTCACTTGTTGATGGATGGAATATTCTATATACATTTGTTGTCTAAATTAGTGATTATATTTTTTTAATTAAATGGTTTCTTTATTTAGTTTTTGTTTGCATGAGTGGTAAGAGAGGTGTTTTAAAGAAACCAGTATTACTGTGTTGGTCTTATTCTTGAAATTGAGAAGAGTTTGTTTGATGTATGTAGATGCTCCATTGTTTGGGGCATATATGTTTACAATTGTTATGTCTTGTTGATGTATGATTCCCTTAAGCAGTATAAAATGTCCTTCTTTATCCCTTCTGACTACCTTTGGCTTGAAGTCCACTTTATCTGATATGAGGATGGAAACCCCTACTTGTTTGCATAGTCCATGTGAATGGTATATTTTTTCACCTTCTGTCATTGGTTGTTTTTTCCTAGGAGGTGAGTCTCTTGAAGACAATGTATTGTTGGGTCTTTGTTTTGTTAATCCACTCTGCCAGTCTATGTCCTTTGATTAATGAGTTTAACCATTAACATTCAGGGTTATTATTGAGACATGACTTGAGCTCCTGATCATTTTGGTTTATTTTTTTATTTATTTTTTTTTATTTTAACTTGACTTTGTTTCTTCTTTGATTGGCTTTTCCTTTAGCGTAGTTCCTCCCTTTGCTGATTCTCTTTGTTGTTTTTCATTTCCTCCTCATGGGATATTTTGCTGAGTATGTTCTCTAGTGCAGATTATCTAGTTGTAAATTCTTTTAACTTTTGTTTATTATGGAAGGTTTTTATTTTATCATCAAATTTGAAGCTTAATTTTGCCGGATATAAGATTCTTGGTTGGCAGTCTTCTTCTTTCAGAATTTGGTGTATGTTCTAGGACCTCTTAGCTTTGAAGGTCTAGGTTGAGAAATCTGCTGATATCCCAATTGGTAATATGTAATCTGACACATTTCTCTTGCAGCCTTTAAAATTCTATCATTATTCTGTATGCTAAGCATTTTCATTATAATGTGCCTTGGTATGGATCTGTTGTAATTTGTACCATTGGTGTTCTGTAAGACTCTTGTATTTGATTTTTCATATCAGTCTTCAGGTATGGGAATTTTTCTGATATTATTTCATTGAATAGATTGTTCATTCCTTTGGTTTGTATCTCTGTGCCTTCCTCTATCCCAATAATTCTTAAATTCCATCTTTTTTTTGTCATCCCATAATTTTTGGAGATTCCATTCATGGTTTCTTGCCATCTTTACTGTGTGATCAACTTTATTTTCAAGATTATATATTTTGTCTTCATTGCCTGAGGTTCTGTCTTCCAGGTGATCTAGTCTGTTGCTGATGCTTTCTATTCAGTTTTTATTTGGATTATTATTTCCTTCCTTTCAAGGATTTCTGTGTGTTTATTTGTTTTCAGAATCTCTATCTCTGTAGTGAAGTAATCTGCTTCCTGCCTTTGTTCTTGTATTTCTTTATTGATGTTTTGCTATCTGCATTTTTTTCTCTTATATCATCCTTTACATTGCAGATCCTTTTATTATATACATTCTGAATATTTATGTACATATTATGTCCACTCTGATTATTTCTTCTACTGTGCTGGCAATGGATTCTATTGTTGTAGCATCTTGGTTTGTTTGGGGTACTTTTTTCCCTTGTTTTTTCATGTCCGTTCATGTCTTCCCCTCTAGCAATGCAGATTCAAGATATTACAGTTTCTACCCTAGAGATTTACAGTGTCCCTACAAGTTTCCAATACTGCTCCTTTAAGGATGAAAGCAATGTTAACACCACCCAATGCAAACAATATGCAGCCTTAAGTCAAATAGTTCCTATTAAGACATTTACAATTTTGTTGCAATGAACAAATGGTGTGCTTGATTATTGTCTACAATATAAACATTATGTTTGGGGATGGGTCTACAGTTTCTAATGGTGTACAAAGAGAGAACAGGGGAGTATAGGATGAGATGTTAATGAGGTAGGAGATGAGACTATAGAGGTATTAGATCATAGGAAGCCTGGAAGAAGAATCTAAAAAAGTTGGTTATTATCAGGACAAGAGAGAAAGAGACTCTGGGGAAATATATAAGTGAGAGGAAACTATAGAGAGTAAAAAAATAAATAGACTAAAATAGAATTTTTAAAAAGGTAAGTAAAATAAAATGTAAAAATAAAAGAATATACAACAAAATTGTAATATACTAATCAGACATCACAGTCCTCAGTAACCGGATGCATGAAAAGTACTTGGTTTAAAAAATTGGGGGGATGTGAAAATGAGAAAAGAAAGATTAAAAAAAACTGAAGGAATAGTGAACATTCTTTTCTGTTGGAGTTTGATATCTTCTCTGCTTCCCTTCTCATCCGATGGGTGGGGTTGTCAGGAGTTTGCTGGTATCTCCTCCCTCAGAATGGTGAATGCTACTAAGGTGGAATCCACAGGAAGTGAAGCTAGGATATCACAGGTGCCTGCACTTTCATGTTCAGTTCAGCATTATATATAAGAGTAAAGATAAAATATCCAGCAACAGATGAATAGAAAAGGAAAATGTGGTGTCTATTAAGGTAATTGGATATTACAGAACCTTAAAGGGCAAAATTCTGAAATTTGTAACAAGATGATTAGAACCAGGGGAAGTTATGTTAAATGAAGTAAGTCAAGCATCAAAAGATGAGTACTGCATTACCTGGATTATATGTAAAATCTAAACATACCAGTCTCCCGGAAACAGCAGAAAAATGGTTACTGGTGGGAAAGAGGGAGGAAGGATGAAGGAAAGTAAAATGCCAATCAAAGTGTACAGCTTCATTTGAACTAGAAGAAGTGTTTTAGTTGTTTATTGCACTACATGTTGACCAGAGTTAATAATAATGTACTAAAACTTTCAAAATCGCTGAAAATATTTCTAACTTACTACACACAAAAAGGAATAAACTAATGAGGTGATGAATTTGTCTATTGCTTAAATGAAATTTTTAATAATGCATAGAAAGATAAAAGTATATTTTATCCCATAAACATATATAATTGAAACTTATCAATTACAAAAAAAGATTTAGAAGTCAGAGGTGTATCTGTATCCCTTCAGTATTTCACATGAAAAAGTTATTCATGTATTTCTTGTATCATTAAAAAATAAAACATTAAGAGGAATGTGTACATTCAGGTCTACAAATATAGTGAGGAAATATTTAAAAAATGTATAAATGGAACTCAAAAGTTGCCTGACACTGCAAGAGTTATTGATTTTTTTCAAAATAAACAAAACATTTTTTTCCTAAAGTACATTTTTGAACACTTATATTCCAAGAACTTGGAAAATTCTGAAAAAAAAGATGAATTTCTAGACACAAATGAATTCTCAAAACTGAATCAAAAAGACCAGTAACAATCAATGAGATTAAAGTAGTAATAAAACGCATCCTGACAAAGAAAGACTCAGAACCAGTTAGTCTGATAGCTAAATTTCTTCAGATCCTTAAAGGTGAACTAATGCCAAGGCTCCTCAAATTTTTCTATAACATAGAGAAGGAGTAAATACTTTCACACTCATCCTACAAAGCCAATATCACCCTGACACCAAAACCAGATAAGAACAATTTAAGGAAAGACAACTACAGACCAATCCTTGATGAACATAGATACAAAAATCCTTAGAAAAATATTACCTAATTGAATTCAACAACACATTAAAACAATTATACACCATGATCAAGTTGGTTTCATCTCAGATATGCAAGGGTGGATCAGTATATTCAAATCAATAAATGTAATTTATCACAAAAATAGAACCAAAGACAAAAATCACATTACTATCTTAATAGATGCAGAAAAAGCATTGAAAAATTCAACATCACTTCATGAGGAATAGTAGAAACTTAGCTCAACATAACAACAAAGATAATACATCAAACTCAAACAATAGCATACTGAATGAAAGCAATTCTTCTGAAATTAGAAACAAGACAAGGATATCCATTCTCACCACACTTATTCAACATAGTACTTAAGATATTAGCCAGAACAACTAAGCAAGAGAAGGAACTAAAAGGGATAAAAGTAGGAAGGAAAGACATCAAATGCCACTGTTTGCAGATGATATGATTCTATACAAAATTTCCAACAGATTTCTAGAACAGAAATTAATTCAACAAAGTAGCAGGATGCAAAATCAACACATAAAAAATCAGTAGCTTTTCTATATACCAATAAGGAACCCTCTGAGAAAGAATTTTAGAAAACAATTCCACCAGAACAGCTTCAAGAAATAATAAATATCTAGGAATAAATCTAACCAAGGAGGTAAAAGGCCACTGCAAGGAAAATTGCATGCTACTGTCAAGTGAGATTAAGGAAGAAACTAGAAGTTGAAAGGACCTCCTGTGTTCATGGATAGGCAGAACTAACGTTGATAAAATGGTTATATTACCAAAATTTCTGCATATTCAATGTTATACCCATTGAAATACCAACTACATTTTTCACAGACCTAGAAAATATAGTCCTCAAATTCATATGAGGGGAGTGAAGGGAGAAGAAGGGGGATGGGGTAGGAAGGATAGTAGAGTGAAACAGACATTATTATTTCATTTACATGTATGACTGCATAACTGATGAGATCCTACGATATGAACAGAGATATGAGAAATTACACCCCATTTTATGTATGATCTATCAAAATGTATAAGTGAATTCTACTGTCATGTACAACTAATTAGAACATGTTAAAAAATTAATTAAAAAATTTATATAAAAATGAAAGACTCAGAATAACCAAAGCCATTCTGAGCTGAAGTAGAAAAGCTAGAGGTATCAGAACACCAGATTTCAAATTATAATGTAGAGCCAGAGTAACAAAAGGGGCATAGTATTGACTTAAAAACAAACAAGTAGACTGGTAAAATAGAAGAGAAGACACAGGGACTATCTTGTATAATTATACTCATCTCTTTTTGTTTTTTGACAAAGATGCCAAAAAAATACTTTGGAGAAAAATCAGTCTTTTTAACAAATGGTGTTGGGAACTGGATATCCATATATACAATAATGAAACTAGATCCTTATATCTCATCTTATATGAAGGACAACTCAAAATGGATCAAAGGTTTATGCATAATACCAGAAAATTTGCAACTGAAAATTTAGGGTAAACACTTTAACCTATACAAATAGGCAGGACTTTCTGAGTGGGACTCCTATAGCTCAGGATATCATAGTAAGAATCAATAACCAAATGCTATTAAATTTAAAGTTTCTGCACAGCAAAGGAAACAATTTAACAGTTTAAAGAGACAGTGCAACAAATGGGAAAAAATATTTTCCAGCTGTTCTTCTGACAGAGAATTGATATCCAGAACATATGAAGAACTCAACTCAACAATGAAAATAAATAACACATTCAATAAATGGGTCAATGAACCAAACAGGTAATTCTCAAAAGAATAAGTACAAATTGCCAACAGTTATATGAAAACAAATGTTTAATATCTCCACCCATCAAGGAAATGTAAATTGAAATTATATTGAGATTCAACTTCAGTCCATTCAGGTTGCCAATTATCAAGAATATAAATAACAATGAATGCTTGTGAGGATATGGAAAGAAGGGAATTCCTAGGCATTGGTGAGAATTAGTACAGTTGCTATGGAAGTCAGCATGAAGGTTCATCAATAAACTAAAAATAGACCTAAGGTATGATGCAACTATACCATTCCTCAATATTTATCTGAGAGAATTAAAGTCAGCATAATGTAGAGATATATCCAAACTTGTGATTATTATGGCACAATCCCAGTAAGATGATAAGCATCTCAATTTATTTAGGCCTTTATTTTCTCTCTTGCTGTTATCATTTTCGGAAGAAGATACCTTGAATAATTTTCATTACATATATTATTGTTTGATATTCTGATATTATGAATGGTATTTTTCTATTTAAATGTTTAGTATTCTATTATCAGCATAGAAAAATGTGATCCTTTCATTTCTGCATACTGACCTTCTATTGGACAAACTTGTTCAAGATTACTTATTAATAATAACAGCAATTTGTATAGATACACAATGTCTTTTGCAAATACTATCATTTCTTTCTTTACAATATTTTGACGTTTTGTCTTATCTTTCTCAAATTAATATCACTCTCAGCAGTTTGTGAAAAACATGGTGAGATCTGGTATTATATCTTTATTAATCTTCAGAAGAGTTTAGTTTAGCCTTCATAAAGTAAGATCCTATTTGTTGTTTTACATAGTGTACACTTTATCAGATTAAAGAAGTTTGTCCTACTCCCAGTTTGTTGAGATTTTTTGTTTGTTTTAATGATGAATGGTAGTTTAACTTTGCCAAATGGGTTTTCTTCATCTATTAAGGTAACTTTTTTTTTTTTTTTTTTTTTTTTGCGGTACTGGGGATTGAACTCAGGGCCTTGTGTTTGCAAGGTGAGCACTCTACCAGCTGAGCTGTCTCCCCAGCCCAACCATAAGTTTTGTAGACATTTTTCTGTCAAGATGATATACTACCTTGATTGTTTGCTTAAATGTTAAAACAATCATGCATTCTGGAATGAACCCTACTTTATAGGATGTATTTCCCTTATAGGATGCATTATCCTTATATATGTAATATTTAATACATAATTTTTGTTAAGGATTTTGGTGTTCATATGCAAGAGACTTTTTTATAACAATTTGATTTTTTTCTAAATCTAAATCTTTTTCCATTTTGTTATCATGGCTATGCTGACCTCTGATGAGTTAGAAATTG
>JAHUXG010009236.1:0-108455 GCA_020740815.1 Sciurus niger
ATTCTGTATTCTGAAAAATAAATATTTTAATAAAAATGATAAAAAAATGTTTTTACACATGTTCATGAAGATTTGAATATTTGTTTTTTATACTTACATTTTATTCTATTAAACAAACATAAATATGCAATTAAATACAATTTATATGAAATTTAATTTAGAAGAATTTTGGAGAATCATCAGTTAGAATGATTACCTTAGTTTTGCATTAATTTTATCTTCATTGCTCTCTTGATTCATAACACTGACCAATTGATAATAGAGATAGAATATAAAATGCTTCTAGGAATATGGCATAAAAAATCCTGAAACAGATAACAGAATATTTTAATTAATCATTCTCATTGAAATTATGTGCTGGAGTACTAAAAAATTTTTGTAGAAAAGTTAAATCCTCTGTTCTCTGAAGTAAACAGCTTTCTACTAAGTCTTCAATGACTGGTGCAAATGGAATATGTGGTTTTATTTTTCAGAAAAAAAGTGGGATAATTCAATGTGGTTTATGGTGAGAAAAATAAAAGACAATCTTTTGGGGATGAACTGCCCTTTTTGCATACAACACAACAAACTGGTGCAACATAACTAGCAACAAATTATCCTAAGTATTTTTCCCCCCTCACAGAGGAAGTTCAAGAAAAGGCATCAAGACATCTGTGAGCTTCATAATCTGGTAATATCCAAACATTTCCAAATGTATTTATTCAAACATGGGAGGCAATGTTTGATGTACTTAGGATGAAGAAGTGTATAAAACAAAGTCTCTTTAATCTGAGTACATTATATTCCATTGGTACTGAGACACAGTTTGCATCAAGGTACTTAATGCTTCTCCCTGTATCCCCCATAGAAAAGCTCTCACATATTTAGCAAAAAAAAAAAAAAATAATAAGAAAAAAGAAAAATTCTATGTCAGGTCTTGGGCAACTGGAGAGGACCCCATATCTGATGTAAATTAAGTAATATTTTCACAGTATATTATCCTTTCATGGACACACTGTTCCACTCAGACCATTTGCAGAGTTGGTGTAGCAAAAAAAGACTATAAAATGAACAAGAGGTTTGCTGTTTTGTCTTTGGTGATAAAAAGCTTGAAGTAAACAAATTTGTACCAAGTCTTAATGAGTTGGTTTTGATCAATTCACCCACCCCCTTTCTATCTTTCCCTCTCAGCTCTGTCTCTCTGTTGCTTTTCATATGATGTTAAAAGTCAAACTTGCAGTCTTATGTCCATGTTAGAAAACTGGAACCAGAGAAAACTCTATTTATTGTCTGAACACCATACCCATCTTTGATTATAGTCTTGTAAATTTCTGTTTAAAACATGGGAAAAAGCAAAAATCTGCAAATGGGCAATATTAACTTGCTAGGACACTAAATTAGTAACCTACATTTGCTTTATGGAAAGTAACATACAACCTGTTACTTATATCATGTGTACATTGTTAAGAGAAGCTGTTTTAGCAAAATTATATAGTTAGCTGATTATGTGGGCATCTGTACCCTGCTTATGAGCTTCCCCAGGGTAGCACAGACCCTCTGCTTTTGGTACACATCATCTGTCAGGTATGTCTTCAGCCATAGAAGATGCCACAACTGAACTGTTACTCTGTGTTATATGATCAAATATAAATGGAAATAAGGCCAATAAACTCTAATTGAGGTCCTTAGAAAAAAATTCACAAGTTCTTTGTACTCTTGTCAACTTATTACCATATTTTAAAAGTGTTAGTAGAAAGAAAGATAGAGTGCTCAAAGTATTCCTGTATTTTATTACCTCTTTTGGTAGAAATCTACCTACATACTTTTGATTCAGCTATGTCTCATCACAGTGTTACCTTTTCCTGGGTACAGTTACTGAGTTTTCATGATTCTGAAGTTAATTTAGTTGCAGCAACTATTGAAACATTAAGATTTAGAAGAGGCAATCTCTGTTAATTAAAAAGTGGGTAGCAAGTAAGCATGATGGCACATGCTTAGGTAGATGAATTCCAAGTTTGAGGTCAGCCTAATCATCTTAGAAACATCCTGCCTCAAAATAAAAAATAAAAATAAAAAGAACTACATGTAGTTCAGCAATGAGGTGACCCTGGGTTCCAACCCCAGTACAAAAAAATCACAGGATAGTGACAACTGCTATGTTTTTAAATCTCAGTGGAGATACTTGAAGAAAAATGTAACTAATTCTCAAACCTTCACTTGACAGCTAGTCATTACATCTCATTGAACTCTCCCACACACCCAAGAAAAAAATAGGAAATACAATAATTGTTCTAACCAAGAATAATTTGGAATCTGCTTCTGAATTACATTTACTAACTTGCAATAATTAACTGAAATATTCTACTTTTCAAAACCAAAGCCCAGGTCATCAAAATTCTACAATTCATTTATACATTCTTGAAATGTTAAACTCATAAAAAGGAAAAGGATTAATGGTGGCCAGGAGTGATGGGGAAGGCAGCAGGAGAACATGGGTGTGGTTATCAGAGGTCAACACGAGGGGTCCTTGTGACAGAAATAGTCTATACCTGAGCTATATCATCTTTAATGTCAAGATGTGGGCACCTCTACATAATGTGGGCAGAAGATGTCTCTCTCTTTTAACACAACTACATGTAAACTTACAGTTGTCTTAAAATAAAATTACCTTAATCGAATAAATAAAATAGTAAATGGTTGAACCACACTGAAATGAGATCCAAGTGATAATCATCCTAAAATTATGCAAATTTTTCATAGAAGTCTGGTAAATTAAGCATAAAAAATTAAAAAGTAAAGCCTAAACAATAATCACAAATGGTACCTTCAGATGGTTCATGAAAATGTCTTCCAGGAAGGAGAGTGGTTGTACATCCATATAATTCTTAGTAAGTATTTTCTTCAATTATACATTTCAATACTGTTTCACATAGCACAATATTCACATGCAAAATACTTGCAAATTTATTTTCTATATATTAATGAAGTTGAAGCAATGTCTTCCTTCAGAAGTTTAGGAGGAAAAAATTATACTTGAAAATATTTAAGCCTTAATATTTAAATGAAGCTTGTAATGATATAGGAAAATATGAACAAAGAGATTCCTTAACTCTGGTGAATCCAAGAATAACTGAAATAGTCAATCCAAATATTCCATTTTATAAAATGACAATTCTTTTGTCACGGACTAAATCATTAAACAAAAAGCACAGATAAGTGAAATACATTTTTACAAGTAATAGAAGAGTTAACCAGAAATATAGCAATTTGTTTTCATGTAGTTAAACACGAAAGGAGGAATTTATGAAAGCCTGAGGGAGATGACTCAGAAAACATTAGAGAAGCATTAATTTAAAAGTTATGTTTTCAAGCTAACTGACGATTATTTGAGTTCAGACCTTTAAAACTTTATCAAATTGAAATCACTGGCACACCTAAATGACCTTCACTGGACACAGGACACAGCCAGTGCTGGCAATTTCCATTAAACCCAGAGTACACAGTTTCCTAGTGTGGCAGTATTCCAGGATAGAGGTAATGAATAGTACATCTAATTTTTCTAAAGCAGCTGGCAGCAAAACAAATTCACTACTGTGTTTTAAAGACCCCATCAAAGAGGGGTCTTCTGTGAAAGACGTGACTAGCGGGCTTGATAAAGTTTTAGTTGGGAATTTAAGATTTAGGTGGGAAAGCTCTTGCACAAGAGATTGCACCTCCATTTAAAAAAGGTAATTTAAAGTCAGCATTCTCCTTTCCTCTTTTAGAGATCACTACTGTATTCTAAATAGTCAAAGAGGGAGAAATAGCGGAGTGGCAAAGCTGTGGACACTGAAAGTTTCGCTTCAGGGATTGCACAACACCCACTTTGGGTGGGGAAGCAGGCTTTGGGGGACATGGAGGATGGGGCCCAAGGCAGAGGACTGAAAGTGTGGTTTTGGTGACTGGCACTTGATATTTGAAGTTCACCTCAGATGTCACTCATCTTTAGTTAACAAGACTGTGGTGTTGAGACTCAGACACTCATCAACCCACCTTTAATCAGAGGAATGGGACTGGTCTCTGACGATATTTCAAGGAGTAGAGGGCAGGGTCGCAACTTTAAAGTTTTCAAGTGGCTTTGATTAAGGAAGAAAGAGCAGCATCACGGTCAGTTTCCCTCTCCTTGATTCTTCCTGGATTAAAGGCAGACCGCATCTCAGACCTAGAGACTCACAGTCCCAACTGGGTGACTCCAAGGGAAAGGCGGGGACCCAGAAGCTGGCACTCACCAAGTTTGTGATGCTGTGCCCCTGGGTCCAGGCCCACAAGCCAGAGCTCACCCAGCCTGTGCCCACCCTAGGTCACCCGGTGGCCCCACCTGGCCTGTTCCCAACATAGGCCACTGAGGAGGCACCACCGTGCCTGGGTCCACAAGCAGGTCAGTCCCACCATCCCCCAGCAAACCCTACCTTGCGCACCGCACAGAACTAATGCAGTTGGAGTCCTGCATCGCCCACCATCCACGGATGCCTGGGCTAAACTTTGTCACCCACTACTGCATGCTGGGCCAAGGGTCTTCTGTGCTGAACGGGGCCCTAGAGGGTGGGCAACGGGGTCGCTCCCCTGGGGTCACTCCAGACCTGCCAGTTCAGGGGGCACAATGCCACAGCCAAACAAAGAGCAGAGTACCCCAGGCGCCCTGGTGGGTAGGCCATGTTGACTGCCCCTTGGCGGGAATGAGTTTGGCAGGGGAGCGGCAGAACTGCAGAACGGTGTCTGGAGACCTTGAAGGCCCCAGGGGAGACTGTTGGTGACAACCGCTTTGCATACCCCCTTTCCCTGACTGCTGGCATTTCTCACTTATAACAAAGAGCACCCAACACATGCAGGCTCTTCAAGGAGACAACACTGGGGCCATGGCCCAAGCACAGACCCATCAACACCTACCTCTAGGGCCTCTACTGTGCCCGCCATCCTCCGCAGATTGGTGGAGAGAGGCAACTCCACCTCGGGCCTGCCTCTTCATGCTCTTCTAGTTTCAAACTCACCCCGCCTGCCCGCCTGCAATTTCACAGAGGATCCAGTGACTTCCTGCACCAACTACACCACCTAGGGACTTGAGGCAGAAGCTGCAGTCGGTGCCATCTGGGTCTGCTCTTGGAGAAAAGGAGAATATTTCAAAACCTAAATGCTTGCAGGTACTGTCTTTCTGCTCCTCCCTTCCAGTGTCTTTTTTCATGAATATTTATGCAAGAAAATCATCCCTTTTTTTTTCATATTTCAAGATTTGTTCTGAAATATCTCAATGGCTAAAAGCTTAAAGGATTATATTTTAGCTGCCCATTAAACTTATTATTTGACTGAAATTTCTGACTGAGTAAATTTCAACTAAAATATAGGATGTTGTTTACAAAATGATAAATGTCACACTGAGATCTTTAGGTTGATTTATAAAATAGTTCTTCAAAGGGCAGACATTTTTAAAAACTACTGATAATGACTCCAAAGAGCAAAAAGACATAATATCATGCAGAAATTTTTGTTGTTTTTTCCCAAGATCTACAGAACTAAAATTTTATAATTCTGTTTCATTCAGTCTATGTTGGGTGTCTGTGTGGGTTCTTCTGTGTGTGTGTAGACATTGATAGTTGCAGCTTCTGTTTCAGTTGATAACAAATATTAGCTTAGCTTTCAGAGTGACGTCAGACTAAATTTTGACTAAATGAAATTCTAGTGGCTCTTTTGATTTCATAAATTAAATTAAAAATAAACTTTTTCAGGAATTAATTGACTTTTTATTTGAAGTATGTGATGGCATTGGTATAAACTGGATTTGTTTTATTTTCTGTGGAGTTCTAATAAAACTGCCATATATTGCTTTTTCTTTCTTCTTTACTTAGAGAATTACATTCATACATAGTAATTAGGTTCATTTGGAGAAAATCAAACAAGCATGGAATTTTATTTACTCCATTTTGGTATATAGTGCCCTTCAGTTTTCCCTCTCTCTCCCTCCCTCTCCCTCTATTCTCTTGCCTCTACTCTATTGATCTTCCTTTTATTTACTTATTTATTTGACATGTATCACTTATTAATTTACATTTGTTAGTGCATAAAAAACTTAAAGATAAAAGAGCAAAATACATCTTGAAACATTATCTTGGGTTGAGTTCGAACATCTTTAAACATATATCTACAGTTATACTTGCTAAACCATGTATTTGCACACGTCTCATGTTTTCACTGATCCTTTTTGAACAGAATTGAATGCTTAGATTTCTTGTGCATAATTGTTTCACCAATATGGATGGCAAAAATACATCAACATTTTGAGGGATTATATTTTCAATATAAATTTTATAAATAATAGAATCTCAGAACTCATTTTTCTAATAAGAATGTACTTTTTCTGATGATGTCCTTTTTCGCTGTTGATTTTTAAAAATTGTATCCAAACCACAAAGACAAAAGTATGACCATCCAGTGAATACAGAAACATGGTTTTGAACAACTGGCACAAGAAATCACCATAGCAAGCATCCATACAAATTTGCTGTACTGCAGAACTGCTAAGTCCCTACATAATACATGTATTTCAAATATAGCCAATACAAATTGTCAGTATTCCCCATTAACCATGTTGGTTTTCCTTATCTTCTAAGCTTCAGTACCGATTATGGTCACTAGCTTTTTTTGAGGTTATTAGCCAGGTAGAAAATCATACTTAATTTTATTAGAATGCTATCTTTAAAGATGGCAAAGGTGTGGGGGATAAAAATGAACCTTTATGCAAGAAGACTTAATTTTGGAAATAACAAAGAATAAGAAGGTTTAATTTGGGAAATAACAAAGAATATGAGTTCAACATACAACAACTAGTTCCAGGCCAGGGTGGCTTCTGGTATACCCAAGGAACAAAGGAATATTTGGGGTTTCATTGGAAAAATGTTCAGTTTAAATATTTTATAAAAAAATAATTATTGGGACTTTTGGAGTTATTTGAGACATAGTGAGTTCTGATTGTTGAATGGCTATAATTATTAGTCATTGATTATTAAATCTAAAATAATTAAATCTAATCTTAGAAGAAGAGCTAAATGTTTGATAGAAGTGGGTTTGCAATACAGCATGTCAGACCAGTGGTTTTATATAAGTAGTGAATTTCTGTGTTGTAGTTTCTCTTATAAGGTGACTTGTGCACACAGCTGTCTCTTCATGACCTTCTCCTGTTGTTTGTCAGTATTGACATCACAAGTCTATCATGAATGACAATGTTCACAAAGACATTGTGTTTTGGATTTTGGAAATAACCAGGAAAGGAGAATTGAATTTTTGGTTAAATTTCAGAATTAAATATGCAGTAGAATTCAGTTTACTGAATTAGGTAATAGAGGAAATGGCAAAAGATGAAAGTGAAGCAAAGATATACCAAAACCATCCTAAGTTCATTGAATCATTGATAATGATTTTGTATGATAATAATGAATTAGAAACTGTGTGTCTGATATTGTTCTAGGACTGAGGATACAACAGAGAACAAAACAAGCAAAAGTCATTCTGAAGGAGGATGAGCATTTTTTTCAAATAACCACACAATATGTCTAATTATTAAATGTGGGATTCATAATAAAGAAATGTTTCTTAAATTTCTTTTCTTATACCTGGTACCTGAAATCCCAGCTGCTTGGGAAGTTGAGGTAGGATAATTACTTGAACCAAGGAGTTCAAGGTCAACCTGGGGAACATAAAGAGATGCTGTTCCAAGAGGGAGGAAAAATTGCCTTTTCTGGAATTCTATTCCCTTGAGTACTATACTCCTCAGCAGTAAAGACAAAACAGAGTAACTGTTGTTTTCAGATAAACAACAAAAACTCTTTATTACTGGTACATGCTCACTCTCAAAAGGAAGTGAACCCAGAAGAAAGGAATGAAAAGAGAGAAATAAGAGCACAAAATTATGAAATATACTGACAAATATAATGTACTAAGGTTGGTAATGTATCTCAATGGTAATGCGCTTATATAGCACATGTGAGGTCCTGGGCACCATCACAACATGGCAAAAAAAAAAAAAAAGTAAAGAAAAAACATAAAAGTACCATTAGTGAAAATATAAAGTTACAATTAAAAACCAAGATGAGGAGAAATAATTTTTTAAAAGCTGTCATTTTAATCAAAATCCACTAAGAGGCCAATAGCTACATTGACTTTTAAATGGAAACAGAAAAGTCATGAGCATTAACAGGAAATAGAGGAATAGAAAACAACAAATACAGTTGAGATTTTTTAAATTAGGATGCAACAAATAACATTACACTAACAAACTTGAAAACTTAGATGAAATTGAAATTGATCATTTTATACAAAAATAATCATGAATAGCAGAGACTAACCAATATATACTGAATATTATTAAAATGGACTTAAAATGTTTTTGAAATAATAAATAAGCCAAAAACAATAAGGAAATTGGACTGGCAGTCACAACTACCCTACACCACACTCCCACCCTACACCCCACTCCCCAGTATATGTAAATACCTTACAAATTAATTCTAATGAAACCTCAGAGAACAGAGTGCATCCTGTCAAATCCTTTTCTTATGCTAGCAAAGACAGAATGGTATGAAAACTTTATGAAGTTAGTGTAAATGAAATGCCCCATTAAGAGTAGGTCCAAGCACCTATGTCCTGTCATTATCACCCAACTCTCCTGGAAATAAAGGTGTTCATTGCTTATATATGGGATGGGGCAGGAAGAACATGTGGGTTGTTATTGGTTGTCTTTCACAGTAAGCCATGAGTTAGAGTGAGGACCTTGTTGACTTACTGGGTGGCATTAGAGTTCTGAGTTCCCAGGACCCATATTTGCTGACAAAAGGAAACATTCCTCATCCAATTTCAATTTTCCTCTAGGTATGTTTTTAGCTTTCACTCTCAAGTTTTGTTATAATGAGAAAAGGGCTGAAATTCAGGTCCCTGAACTCTCAATGATTCAGTTGCCTTCAGTTACACTGAGGAAAATGCCTCACTTCGGTACCAATGCTCCTGTGACATGAGAGTAAAAAATGGGATAGCTTCTCTCTCCAGGTAGAAGGGGCAGGCATCAGGAAGTTTGGGTGTGAATGCCTAGAGGATTACAGGCCCCTGGATTAAGAAGAGTTGGTTTCTCTGTCCAGAGGGGTTTTCATGATGTCCAGAGGGGCCTTGAGCAACATGGAGTGTGAAGAGTGTCTCCGGTGACCTGGCACTCATCTCACAGATTCCACCTCAGGTCATAGAGGAAGGTCTGACAGCACCATGGCCTCATGGTACCCACGGCACCCAGAGAAGCTTCTGCTCCTGGCTGATTCAGACCAAGATTGAAAACAACACCAGCTCAGTTGGGATGGTCAGAGAAAAGAAGAAGGGAGTGAGTGCCTGGGAACTGAGGTTTTCCAAAATGTTTTTCTAACCTCCTCAGTCAGGAGAGCACAGCCGCATACTGCGTGGATCCCTCTAGCACCAGGCAGGACAAGAAACTCCTCTGAAGACTAACAGATCACACTAAACTTCAGGTGTGCTAGGCATCGCTGGACTCCTTTGGATACCCCAGGTTTCATGACAGCAGGCAGTAATGTCCCAACAGTTCCAGTGGTCCTGATTGGGTGGAGGTGTTCTTGGAGACACGTGGATCCCAAAGCTGAGCACCATCTCCAGTGCTATTTCCTTCCTAATTCTCTCCTCCAGGACTGGGCACACCCAGAATATCCTAGTCAGGAAACTAGCCTAGGGTCCTAGCAACCACACCAAATGAAGGCTGGTGGTCTATATTGTCAGCACAGGAACAGCTCCTTTGAGGCACAAGAATTGATCCAGTCAGGGTCTGTGTATCTGAAGTTCTATGCAGAGAAGAAACCCTAGAAAATCCAATCAATGACTAAAGAATTTTTAATATTCCTTTTCACATCCTAGTCAGGAATCTAGCCTAGGGTCTTAGCAACCTCACCAAATGATGGCTGGTGACACAGCCTCATGCCAGAGGAGTATGCAGTGAGCATGGTGGGTTAAGTAATCTTTGAATTGGGACACAACACATCCAATCTTACTGGTTGCTCCCTTTTTTCTAGAAAGTTCAATCAAGTGACATCTCAAACCTGGGAAGTGGGTCTTCTAGGTGAAGTGGATGCATCCACTGAAGGCTTAAGTGGTGTCATGGGATTCATTCACTCAGGATGTCAGATGAAGGATAGGATCAGCCTGATATGCCAGGATAGATATTCTGTGCACACTACACCTGTAAGGCCACACATCCTTGGCTGTGGCCTTACAACTAAGATGCACTCACAAATTTACCTGCTGAGAAATTCCAGAAACTCCTCAACTCACCTCGAGATGCAGAAAATGCTGGCCAATCTGTGTTCACACATGTTTCTTTTCTCTTGACAAAACTAGTGCCAGCCTGGGACAAGGTCCTGTGGAAAATTTCAACCAGTCCTCTTAGTAGTCCTGGGAGGATGAGGACTACAAGTCAGTGGATCACAGAAGGGCCTGCTGATGGCACGAGGAACACAGCATCATGTAGCACAACTCCACATTGAAACATGCATTGTGCTGACAGGGCTATGATGAAAAGCTTCCAAGATGAATATTCAAAGATGGAGAGCAAGGACATTGTGTTGGCACTGAAAGCACAAGGCTGTTGGTGCTGAAAGTCTGCTTCAATGAATAAACATTCTAAAACCATATGGCCATCATTGTCCACTCTCAAATTCTACCATGTGTCTTCAGGTTCAACATACTCTACAAATGCAGGAAGTAGTACATGCCAGTTCATTCTGTAAGCATCCATCATTACATACACATATTCCTCTTGCAAGGACCTCAAAGCCCTTGCAAACTCATGGCTCTGTCTTGTTGCTCTCAAGGAACAGCTGATTAGACACATGCTGATTCATAGTTTTTCTGGTACAAGATCCAAATCTGAATATCCAAACAGGAGGGGTTCAAGAATATCTGAATGTGGAATCGGACTTACTGAGCAGGAAACATGTACCACAGGATTTTGCTAATTGTCAAATGCTTTTCATTTCTTGAGTTGCTTCCAACCTCAACCAACCTGCAAAATGCCTAATGGCTCTGGTTTCCTTCTTTTGGCATGAGTTCTTGCAATGAATGTTTTTCATTTTCCCCCCCTTACCCTACAGAGAAAAATCCAATATTTCCCATATCCCTGGTAAGCTTTAGAGCAACATATGCTTTTCCAGCTTCCACTATGTATCTATTGAGAACATCCATCAAAATTTAGAAGTCTCTTCAAGTATATCCTTCCTTTTGACACTGGACCTCCAATGAAAGGGCGAGAGTAGGTGGTAAATTCCCCCTTTCTCCTGAATGCTATCAGCACAAACTAACATGGTTTCAGTCCCAAATCCTACCATTTTTCATGAATTCATAAGCAAGACAATACAAAATAAAACTGACTAGGAAATCAGGGCCAGGGGTGGCTATCTTTTGTCTTCACAATTTGGTTTTCCAATTGACCTTGTTGTTCACATCGGAAGTGCTCAGCTGTGGAATTCCCCTTCATTGGCAATCTGGGATTGTGTCCAAAGAGTCTGAACATTGGCAAAGGCCTGTGAGGGGTCAATTTTTATTTGAAGCAACTGCAACCTGGTGCACATTGCCAATCAAGCAAATTTGCTGGGAAAAGATAGTAATAGGACACGCAAGAGTGAGTGGTAAGGTCTGAAGTGATGAGAGTTGAAAATGGAAAGGAACACATCCTCTTAAGAAATGCAGGTGACTTGGGATGCGCTGCTGCCATTGAGTGCAGCTCCCAGCTGGAAGGAGTCAATGGAAATTGCTGGCAGGTGAAACTGGTAGTTGTTGAAAAGGATTGATTCTGTTGAACAAGAGAGGAGAAAAAGAAAAATGTTGAGAAGAGAGGAGGTTTGCACCATCCAAAGTGTCTTTTCTTGTTTTTTTTTTTTTTTTCCTTTTTCCATCCCATGGTGCTGGGGATTGGAACCTGGCCTTTGCCTTTGAAATGCCAGTGCCCTAAGGGAAGGTCTATATCCTCAGCACAGGAAGAGCTCCTTTGAGGTACATGACTTGATCCAGTCAGTATCTGTGTCTCTGAAGTTCTGTGCAGAGAAACAACCCCAGACAAAGCCAATCAAAGACTAAGGTATTCTTAATTCTCCTTTTCACAACAATCTTGCAAATAACCTTTTTTACATCTCAGCACCCACAATCTAGGTGTGTGTCCTGATTGAAAGAATTATGCAGTCTTGATTTAAGGAGGAAATGGTAGTAGCTGATCCCTGAGCAGAAAATTATATCCCTGATCTTTGGAGGACAGGCACGAGGAGAGGCAGGACTATGTGGGTATTAGTATATGCTCAGGTTGTTAGTATGAAAGGTAATTTAGGGGATCATTCACCAGTGCATAGCCAGCCATTACATTCACAGTCTACTCACACCTTCCTTGATATTTTTTCTTTTTTTCTTTTCCTTTTGGCATTTTACTTTGGAAACTTCTACCCAGCAGAGTGTTGAGAACAGGATGATATCTGTGCACCTTACTGTCTTAATCACCAGGAAGCAGGCAGTTGTGACTGCACCCTCAACAGCCAATACAGGACAACCAGGACTGCTGGGCCCCAGTGCTTATCAAGGTTTTTAAGAGATATTTGTCTGAGGAATGAGTAGCTGTCTGGAAACCTTATCTTTCAAGAACAGGGGGGACTAACCCCAACTCATCTCCTGCATAGTTCACCCTTTCCCTCCTCCCTTCTACCTCTAGGACTGTTTATTTCTGTTGGGACCTGATGAGAATCAAATAGATTGGTAGGACCCAACCAGAGGAGGACAAATGCTTAGCTGTTCAAATGTTAACCAATAACGTACAGGTCTTTGTGTGTGAATGCTTGGAAATCTCTTAAATATAGGGCTTTCTCACCCCTTGGGGCTGCTCCCCACTCAGCCATTGCAAGGGTCTGAGAGGCTGGTTGTGGTCCAGGCTTGAGTTTTCAATAAAACTTCATTGTGTGTCTTGCATTACCGTGTGTGCACTTTGACTCTCTGGGGATCAGTCGATATTGGGGACCAGTCAATATTGGACTGTAACATTTGGGGTATCATCTGGGATAGACTTGTCCTACTCTGACCCAGGAGAGATAAATGGCTCATGGTACCGAGGTTTCTAAGGAAATTTGCCACGGAAGAAGGATTGGCCACCTCCTGGTAGGACGTAAGTCCTGGTTAGAGTTTGGGTGAGAATTCTAATTTGGTGGAAGGAAAGGATTGTGAAAGACCCTGGAGGTTCCACTGTCAAAAGTCATGGGAGATGTCCTGGATGATCAGGAGTCACACTGACATCCCCAGTGGATGCCATTTGGGCATCTGTTTGGTAAGGATCCTTGGTCTGATTCTGGTAATGTGAATGAGAAGGGCATTAAGCCTGTGAGAGTGGTGTGGTTGACCGGCCGGTGGATGTTGGAGAGTCCTGTGAAAATTTGTTTTACTGCGTGTATTACCTCCCTTGCATTTTTCTGTCTGCTTGGTCCTTTTCTCCTCATTATTAGGTAACTCCTAGGACTTCATTAGGTAACTCAGACTATATTAGGTAACTCAGGTAACTCCTAAGACTTTCCTCATGAGTCAGTTCTCAGAGGTCTGCACCAGAGAATGGAATTTTGGTGTGGACAACCTAAAGGAGGGTCAGCATGCTACACTCTCCTCCATGGAGTAGCCAATCTTCACCAATATCTACATCAAGCGAGGTAAGTAAGCTTCTCTCTCCATGCATCCCACTTCTGTTTGAGGTGCAGCTTTCTGTCTCTTCATTTTTAGAGGGTAAAATGTGCTACACAACACTCCCACACATCCACTCCTGTCGGGGCACCGCGGACCCCTGGCCCTAGGTGTGGCTTGGCTGCCTGGGTGTGGCATAGCTGGCTTGGCTTACTTAGATGCGTATCCAAGATGGCACCTGGCAGCTTGCCAGTGTGGTTGCATGCAGCTGACTTGTGAGACAACAACTAGCGTCACTTTGAGGAAGTTGTTTGGATTGGTTAGGCTCCCTCGTAAACACTGCATGTCTAGTGTATGCCCTAATTGCCTCTCTGTACCTGTCCACGCTCTCCCCACATGCACTTGTATCTGATTGGTTAAAGGATTGTATATATTGAGCTGCGGAAGGAGAAGAAGGAAGTAAGTAAGCGCGCAAAATAAAGAGCTCAAAAGAACCAGGTTTGCGTCTCGTCTCTCTGCGGGCAGGGAGCGCGACAGGTGGTGCCGAAACCCAGGAACCCTAAAAATAACTCTAGAGTAAGTACAAGGTAAGTATTTAATAAAGTAAATTAAACAGTAAGAAGGCCTTAAAAGTTCGTGGAACAGCGACTAGTTAAAGAAAGTTCGCGGTGCAGCGACTAGCTATAAAGGTTCGCAGATCAGCGACTAAGGTTCACGGAACAGTGACTAGCCAAGGGGTTTTGTGTTGTCTGTGTGTATGAAGTGGTGGTAGATTTTCTGTGTAGTAAGTGTCTTTGTTACATCAATTGTGTGGTTTGTTCGTGTGATTGGGTTAGCTCTTAGTGTTGCAAGTTTTAATCATGGGAACAGAACTGTCTAAAAATAGAATGCAGCAGCCTCTTAGAGAGCTGTTAAAGAACCATGGAACACCGTTAAAAACAAAAACAGCTCGAATGTTCCTGGATACCATAGAAAAAGTCTCTCCGTGGTTCTTAGATGAAGGTTTATTAAACATTCCTCAGTGGGAGCATTTGGGAGAGGATTTAAGAATAGCAGATAGACAAAAAACATTACTGGTGGGAACACTGGCCATTTGGTCTCTGATAAAATCTTGCCTACAACATAAAGACAAACGAAATATTAAGGGACCCCTAGAAGAGGGAAGTCAGGTTTTAGAAGAAATTAAAGAGGAGCGTTCTTACCGCTCGGAGGGGAAGTGTGACTCAGATGAGGGAAAAGAGTCAGAAGGGGAACTGTCAGGGGGGGAGTTAGAAAAAGCTCTTGAGAAGTTAACCACATGGGCCGAGCGCCCCCTAGTGCCTTTAATACCTAATGCACCTCCCAGGGACTCTATGGATGGGGAGCAATCTAACAGACACCTAGACTGGGCATCTCATACACCCACCATGTTTCCGGTGTTTGAGGATGTACAAAATCAATGTTTCCATCAACCACTAGACTTTAAAATTGTAAAACAATTAAAGGAGGCAGTAAGTACTTATGGCCCTCAATCTGCCTTTACAGTGGCTCTGGTAGAAACTATGATGTCTCAGAATCTCATACCTTTAGATTGGACTAATTTAGCTAGAGCCACTTTATCAGGAGGACAGTACCTTATGTGGAAAACAGCCTGGCAAGAGCTTTCCATGGATACTGCAAGGCATAATGCAGCAGCAGGGAATCCACAGATAGATAGAGATATGTTAATGGGAACAGGACCATATGAAGGGTTACAGGCACAGCTTAATTACCATCCAGCAGTGTTTGCTCAAATTGCTGTGGCTGCTACCAAAGCATGGAAAACCTTACAAGGATCTGGAGACTTACAGGGACAATTGTCCAAAGTGACCCAGGGAAGTAATGAGCCTTATGCAGACTTTGTAGACAGATTAATTCAAACAGCTTCAAGAATTTTTGGAGACGCTGACCAAGCAATGCCTTTGATAAAACAGTTAGCCTATGAACAAGCTAATAAATGGTGTAAGGAAGCTATTAGACCATGGAAATCTAAAGATTTATCCACTTATCTAAGAGTTTGTAAGGATATTAATGAGTCCACTGGACAGAGTGCTGCATTTGTGGCTGCAATTGACAGACAGACCTCAGCGCTTACTACAGCCTTAGCTTTAGGTGGTCAAGGAAAGCAAGGGTTTAAGAGAGGACCTCTAGGTTCCTGTTTTGTATGTGGACACATGGGTCATCTGAAGGCTACTTGTCCTTATAAAGCTCCTGTGCAAAATCCTAGCCACAATCCAGCCCCGGGTATTTGTCCCCGATGTAAAAAGGGAAATCATTGGGCGGGAGAATGTCACTCTGTAAGAGATAAAGAAGGAAACCCATTGCCACCAAACCCCCAGTTACAAAAAAACGGGGTGAGGGGCCCACCCCGGGGCCCGCAACAAATATACGGGGTAATTCAGCAGATGCTGCGTCAATGGTACCCGCCAACAGAAAAAGGGATGAAAATCAAAAAAGAAGGGCAATCGCAGGAAGTGCAGGATTGGACGTCTGTGCCACCTCCAGACTTGTACTAACACCAGATATGGGAATTCAGATGATAGACACGGACTGGGAAGGTGATATTCCTGCAGATTCAGTAGGGTTGCTTTTAGGTAGGAGTTCCTCTACTTTAAGAGGTCTAATAGTCCATCCAGGAGTAATTGACCCTGATTTTAAAGGACAAGTTAAGGCTATAATTTCTTCACCTAATGGGATTACAGTCATTTCCCCGGGAGATAGGATAGCACAGATGTTAATTTTACCTAGTCAGCATTCCCAGTGGCCTAGTAAGGAGACAATAAGAGGAGCTAAAGGATTCACGTCTACTGGAGGACCCTGGGCTAATTTTACTATGGATCTTCAACACAGGCCTATCATGCAATTGATAGTAGGGCACAAACCTTTCATAGGGCTATTAGACACAGGAGCTGATAAAAGTATAATCAGTGAGGCTGTTTGGCCTAAAGGCTGGCCAGTAATTACAGCTAGTCAGAACCTACAAGGGTTAGGTGTAGCTCAGTCACCTGGCCAAAGTGCAGCTTCGTTGTCGTGGAGAGACAATGAAGGACATTCAGGAATTTTTCAACCATATGTCTGTAAAATACCTATCTCTTTATGGGGAAGAGATGTCCTCACCCAAATGAATGCCAAATTAACTACAAATATTAATTCTGAGCCTGTACAACATATGATGAAGAAAATGCAATATACTAAAGGCCAAGGATTAGGACGAGGACAACAGGGATTGTTACAGCCCTTGCCATTGCCTCCTCCAAAAAATGACTTTCAGGGTTTGGGTTTTTCGTAGGGGCCACTGTTATTACACCGATTCCAATAGTTTGGAAAAATAATGAGCCACAATGGATCCCACAGTGGCCCCTTACTACAAAAAAGTTACAAGCGGCTCATGATTTAGTAAAAGAACAATTTCAGGCAGGACATTTACAACCCTCTACTTCTCCTTGGAATACCCCTATATTTGTCATAAAAAAGAAATCTGGTAAATGGAGATTATTACATGACCTGAGAGCCATTAATGCTCAAATGTTTCCCATGGGTCCTATACAAAGAGGATTGCCTCTAGTTACAGCTCTTCCAAAAAATTGGCCTACTATTATTTTAGATTTGAAAGATTGCTTCTTCTCTATTCCGTTACACAAAAGGGATTGTTGGCGGTTTGCGTTTACTTTACCCTCTCTCAATCATGCACAGCCTGACCAAAGATTTGAATGGACTGTATTGCCACAGGGCATGGCTAATAGTCCTACATTGTGCCAGATATATGTAGACAAAGCTTTGAAACCTATAAGAGATGACTTTCCAGATTTATTGATTTATCATTATATGGATGATATCCTTATCTGTCATAAAAACAAACAATTATTAGAAAATGCCTTGCAAATATTGATCTCCACCTTAAAACAGTATAGTTTAAATATTTCTCCAGAAAAACTACAAATGGGAGAAGCACAAGAATATCTAGGTACCAAACTTACAGCTACTATGGTAAGGCCCTTAAAGTTAACTATTAGAACTGGTGCACTTAAAACCTTAAATGATTTTCAAAAACTTCTTGGGGATATTAATTGGGTTAGACCATATTTAAAGCTTACCACAGGAGAATTAAAGCCTTTATTTGATATACTTAAGGGAGATCCTGATCTTAACTCTCCAAGAGTCCTTACTTCAGAAGGAAAAAGAGCCATTGCTATAGTGGAACAAAGATTACAAATGGATTACACAGATAGGTGTGATCCATCCCAGCCTCTTATGTTGATTATTATCTCAGAACAACATAGTCCATATGGAATTCTGTGGCAAGGAGGACCTTTACAGAGTATTAATCTCCCAGCATCGCCTACAAAACAATTACAAACATTTCCAAAAGCAATAGCTCAGTTGATATATAAGGGGTTAGAGGCCTGCGTTACTATATTTGGAGGCCACACTAAGGTCATTATTATCCCCTATACCAAACTACAAGTTCAGTGGTTAATTCAACATGATGATGACTGGGCTGTTTTGTATTGCTCAACTACAGCAACATTTGATAACCATTATCCTAAACATCCCTGGATACAATTTTGTAAAAATGTTCCAATTATATTTCCAAAAGTTACTAAAACACAGCCTTTGCCTCATTGTCAAACTATATTCACTGATGGATCTAAGAATGGAGTGGGAGCAGTGATAATTGGTGATAAAATTGAAACTATAATTCTTCCTCCTTCATCTGCTCAAGTGGTGGAACTTGCTGCAGTAGTCTTAGCATTTAATATCATGGTAAATCAGCCTTTTAATTTGTTATCTGATAGTTATTATGTGGTACAATCAGTGCCTTGTTTAGAAACTGTGCCATACATTCCTGATGGATCTGCAGTTGCTCCTTATTTTCGAACTTTGCGTGCCTTAATTTTAGACCGCAAGGATCCCTTTTATGTAGGACATATTAGAGCTCATTCTGGACTGCCAGGACCACTTGCTAAAGCAAATGCTCAAGCTGATAAGGCTACAAAAACTATCTTTGCTTCTATAGTAACAGAACAAGCTAAGCTGTTTCATTCTCAATTTCATGTTAATTCTACCACTCTTAGAAGAAAGTTTAATATTTCTAAGGATCTTGCCAGACAGATTGTTAAAACATGTCAACACTGTGCTCCTCTATTGCCAGTACAGTCTGTTGGGATAAATCCCAGGGGACTGTTACCTAATCATATTTGGCAAATGGATGTTACTCATTTTTCAGAATTTGGAAACCTTAAGTATGTTCATGTTTCAGTAGACACCGCTTCAGGGGTGATCATGGCTTCTGCTCACACTGGTGAAAAGGTTAAAGATGTTATACAGCATTGCTTACAAGCATTTGCAGCCTGGGGCGTTCCAAAAATCATCAAAACTGATAATGGGCCGGCTTACACATCCAAAAGTTTCCTTCAATTTACACAAAATTTTGGTATACAGCTTATCACAGGAATTCCCTATAATCCTCAAGGACAAGGCATAGTGGAATGCACTCATTTAACGTTAAAAAATTGTTTAATAAAACAAAAAGGGGGAATAGGTGCTGACTTTAGAGCACCTAAAGATAAACTAAATTTAGTACTTTTCATTTTAAATTTTTTAAATGTGGATAAGATTGGAAGTACGGCTGCAGAGAGGCATGCTAATCCCACAAGTACTCAAGTGTGGGTAAAATGGAAAGATATTCTCACAGGAACATGGAAAGGCCCAGATCCAGTTCTTCGGTGGGTCCGAGGGTCTGTTTGTGTCTTCCCGCAGGATCAGCAAACACCGATCTGGATACCTGAAAGGTTGACTAGACTGGTGCATCAAAGCAATGATGAAGAACATCGTGCTGATAAGCATCCTATTGATGATGACAATGACGCCGGTGAAGACTCGAGACCTGTGGGCAATAGTTAAAGCTTGGCCATATCCTTTGCTGCTAACTAACACCTCCTCTACCCTCCCACCTTTGTTTTCTACAGGACCTAGGACTGGATTGCCAACTGTCATCATGGATCCCAAGGAAGAACCTTATAATTTTTCTACCCTTTCTTTGCCAGGTACCCTTTGCTTTGATGTCTCTACCAATAACAAATTTGTTAATGACACTTCTCTTAGGCCTTGCATTCAATTACAGCGTGAAGTGCAAGGGTTATTTTTAAGACAGCCTACTAAAGGGATTGGTTTCCAAGAAAGTATGACTATAACCCAGGGTAAAGTTACAGGGACAAGTAAGGTTATTACTTCAGGGCAAGTTGTCTTTCTTGAAGGATTGATTCCAAAGCGACTGAAACTGCCATCTACTGGATTTCATACACCTCGTATTTTCCCTCCTTGTGATCCCAAATTTTCTAGTCCTCCCATTTGGACAGGTTGTCAACATGCTGAAAGAGCAGCTCCTATTCAACATGGATTTTATTTCACCCCAAACTTTACATACCAGCAATCTGTAAACAATTTTATCCAAAATCTCGCCTACTTTGGTTTTTGCCAAAGTATAAATCCTTTTGATAATTGGTTTCTATTTACCTCCCAAGCAGGATATACTAATCTTCAGCCTTTGTTTGCTCTGCAAGGAGGTTCGTTTAAGGCCTGTTATTGGAATCACACTTCAGATTATACGGGCACAGGCCCTTCCCAGGTCAATAAGATAGCTTGTAACAATACTATAACATTGTATTCCACTCCTGTATGTGTCTACCCTCCTTCTATGTTCCTATTAACTAATGTTTCTAATGGCACGACCCTCAACTGCTCTGGAACTAATTGCTATCTTTCTCAGTGTTGGAACGCAACAAAATATTACCGAGCTGTCATTATGCGTATTCCTACCTTCTTGCCTATGCCAGTCTCTGTTACGGATGATGAATTGCCAGTATTGCTTTCCAGAAATAAGAGAGATTTTGGAATCACCGCGGCAGTCATTACCGCTGTAGTTGCATCAGCGGCAGCAGCCACTGCGGCGGCTGTAGCTTTAACTACGTCAGTGCAGTCTGCAGCTACGCTCAATAATGTGGTTCAGCAGACTGCTACTGCCTTATCTACTCAGCAAGCAGTGGATCAACACTTAAAAGCAGGGATTCTTTTAGTAAACCAGCGAGTGGACTTGCTTCAGGAACAGATGGATATCTTACAAGAACTGTTAAACGTGGGATGTATTTATCATCTGACGGGATTGTGCGTTACACCTGTAGCTTACCATAACTTTAGTTATGCAGCAGACTTGTCTAGGATCTTATCTGTTCAGCTACGTACCAACTGGTCTTATAAATTTGATAATCTTACTGCTATTCTTAGATCTCAAATTGTTAGCCTTAACGCTACTAGAGTTGATATAGCCCCAATGTCTGAAGTGCTAAGTTGGTTATCCTCTTCTTTCAGTTTTGTAAAGCAATGGGCAGGAATGGGAGCTTTTTGTATGTTAATGATTATTGCTGTTGTCTTCCTCACACGCTTTATCATGTGCATGCGCCAAGATCAAGATAGAGATCACATCATCTTCCATCAGGCCATGGCCGCCCTAGAGGTCGACAGTTCCCCACAAGTATGGCTCACGATGCTGGACCGGTAGTCATACGGGTAAGGAAGGAGGTGATCCCGTACCAACCTAAGACAGGAGCTGTAGCATGCTCTGCAGTTATCCGATGACGGGTAAGGACGGTGGTTGACCACTCCGCCTAAGACAGGCACGGTCCCGAGCCTTTTTCTTGTAAAAGAAAAAAGGGGGAACTGTGGGGGCGCCGCGGACCCCTGGCCCTAGGTGTGGCTTGGCTGCCTGGGTGTGGCATAGCTGGCTTGGCTTACTTAGATGCGTATCCAAGATGGCTCCTGGCAGCTTGCCAGTGCGGTTGCATGCAGCTGACTTGTGAGACAACAACTAGCGTCACTTTGAGGAAGTTGTTTGGATTGGTTAGGCTCCTTCGTAAGCACTGCATGTCTAGTGTATGCCCTAATTGCCTCTCTGTACCTGTCCATGCTCTCCCCGCATGCACTCGTATCTGATTGGTTAAAGGATTGTATATATTGAGCTGCAGAAGGAGAAGAAGGAAGTAAGTAAGCGCGCAAAATAAAGAGCTCAAAAGAACCAGGTTTGCGTCTCGTCTCTCTGCGGGCAGGGAGCGCGACAATTTTTCATTTTTTCTAATTAGTTATACATAACAATAGGACACATCGTACACAAATGGAGCACAATTTCTCATTCCTTCAAAAATGTTAGAATGAGGAGAGATCCAAGAGGGCAGACTAGAGGGAGGCTGCGTTCCTTGTCTCTCCACAACTCCAGTTTCAAGCAGAGGATATCTGATTCTCGGTGAGGCAGTTTTTGCTGCTTATCCATCCCCTGCTGTTTACACCATTTGTCTGCTGTGATGACCTACAGTCTGTCAGCATATCGATGCCTTTTTTGAGTGCAGATTGCTCACTGTCAGGTGCCTATCATCTGCCATTTGCCTGCCTCTGGCCGGTCCATTGCCTTCCTTACACCTATCCATCACCCAAAGCACGAGGTTCACCTCCCGATACTCCAACAACAGTCAGCAAACTGATCGCTGACTGCCAGTGGAGCACCTGCTGCCTGCTGTTCCTTGGAAGTTCACAGTTACAGTACCTGCAGCTTTGGTTACACGTCGCTGCTGCCATTTTGAGACAACAGCCAGGCCCCGTAGGACCCATGGCCAGACTGACTGAGCCCTGTCTCCAGGATACCTCAGCCCGACTGATCACTCCCTGCCTCTGGGGCCCTCACATCGACTGACTCTCCATGCCTTAGGACCCCTAGACCACCTGAGTGCGCCCTATCACCGGGACCCCAGACCGAATGATTGCATCAGGCATCCAGGATCCCACAACCACACCAAACACACTGGACCTCCAGGACCCCTGCTGGACCAAATGCATCCCACCTCCAGGACCTCCAGTTGACCACATCCACCCCTGGGCTGCAGCTCCCCAGTTGCAAACATATTTTGAAGTCAGAGTGGCCATCGTGGATAATCCTGGAAGCCATAGATCCAATCTTTGGGTGGGGCAAATCCCATCCTGAGACGCCTGCTGGAGGCTTGAAGCTTACTGTCAGGGACCTCTCATGCATTAGGCTACGGAACACTGGGAGGTTTCATTAGTATATGACTGTTATATTGTAGATTTTCTTTTTTCTCCTTTTTAAAAAATTTAAGTTTTTATTTCTTTACTTTTCTTGCTCTTTTTTCCTTTTGTTTACCTGTTCCCTCAGATTCTCTTTCTCCCTTTTTTGCAGGCTAATATCCAATATCTTTTGATTACACACTCACCCTTTCTATTTTCTAGAACTTCTGTATATTCTTTTCTTATCCCATTAACAGCCACATTCTACATCCCTTTGCATCCTCTTTGTCCTCAATTAGAAACTGCAGACTTTATTGCAAACCTGTTTGTTTTAACAAAGATAATATTTGAAATCATTCTGTTTACTATGACAATTTTGTTATTGTCCACATAGGGGCTATTTGGTCTAGGATTGCATAGTGTCTGATTTGGGCACTACTAATATTGATCTCCCCTTAAAGAAAGGATTTTGGAAACCTATAGGGCCACTATAAGCCTATAGGGGGAAATCTTCAATACCCCAGATCTGCACTGCTAGAGGGGAAGATACATAAACAACATGAAAAAACAAGGGAAGAAAATGATCCAAACAAATCTAGATTATATATTAATAGAATCCAATGACAGTATGTTAGAAGACATGTCAGAAAAGGACTTCAGATGATACATGATTAAAATGATTTGCGAAGCAAAGGATGAGATTAGAGAACAAATGCAGGCAACGAATGATAATACCAATAAGTTGAAAGAGCACCTGCAGGAAGCAAAAGATCATTTCAATAAAGAGATAGAGATTCTCAAAAAAAAAAAAAAAAAACCAGAAATCCTTGAAATGAAGGAAACAATAAACCAAATAAAAAGTCAATGGAAAGCATCACCAAAAGACTAGACCACTTTGAAGACAGAGTCTCAGACAATGAATACAAAATATTTAATCTTGAAAATAAAGTTGCCCAAACAGAGAAGATGGTAAGAAATCATGAACAGAATCTCCAAGAACTAAGGGACACCAAGAAAAGACCAAATTTAAGAATTATGGGGATTGAGGAAGGCAGAGAGATACAAAGCAAAGGAATGAACAAACTATTCAATGAAATAATATCAGAAAATTTCCCAAACCTGAAGAATGAAATGGAAAGTCAAATACAAGAGGCTTACAGAACACCAAATGTACAAAATGACAACAGATCCACACCAAGGCACATTATAATTAAAATGCCTAACATTCAAAATAAAGATAGGATTTTGAAGGCTGCAAGAGAAAAGCATCAGATTACATATAGGGGGAGACCAATACGGATTGCAGCCGACTTCTCAACCCAGACTCTAAAAGCTAGAAGGGCCTGGAACAATGTATTTCAAGCTCTGAAAGAACATGGTTGCCAAACAAGAATCCTATACACAGCAAAACTAACCTTCATATTTGAAGATGAAATAAAATCCTTCCATGATAAACAAAAGTTAAAAGAATTGACAAATAGAAAGCCAGCACTACAGCATGTTCTCAACAAAATATTCCATGAGGAGGAAATGAAAAACAGCAATGGAGGTCAGCAAAGGGAGGAACTACCTTAGAGAAAAACCACTCAAAGGAGAAACCAAGCCAACTTAAAAACTAAAAATAAGCCAAATGACTGGGAATACAAATCATATCTCAATAATAACCCTGAACAGTAATGGCCTAAACTCATCAATCAAAAACCACAGACTGGCAGAATGGATTAAAAAGAAAGTCCCAACAATATGCTGCCTGCAAGAGACTCATCTCATAGAAAAAGACATCCACAGACTAAATCTGAAAGGATGGGTAAAAAACCTACCATGCACATGGACTCAGTAAAAAAGTGGGGATTTCCATCCTTATATAAGATAAAGTGGACTTCAAGCCAAAGTTAGTCAGAAGGGATAAAGAAGGACATTTCATATTGCTTAAGGGAACCATAAGTCAGGAAGACATAATGATAGTAAATATTTATACCCCAAAAATGGTGCATCCCCTTACATCAAACAAATCCTTCTCAATTTCAGGAATCACATAGACCACAACACAATAATTCTGGGCGACTTTAACACACTGCTCTCACCACTAGATAGATCTTCCAAACAAAATCCAACCAAAGAAACCATTGAACGCAATAACACAATCAATAACCTAGACTTAGTAGACATATATAGACTATTCCATCCATCAATGAGCAGTTTCACTTTCTTCTCAGCAGCACATGGAACCTTCTTGAAAATAGACCATGTGTTATGCCACAAAGCAGCCCTTAGGAAATGCAAAAAAATAGAGATACTGTCTTGTGTTCTATCAGATCATAATGGACTGAGAGTAGAAATCAATGACAAAATAAAAAACAGAAATTACTCCAACTCCTGGAGACTAAATAACATGGTATTGAATGAAACATGGATAACAAAAAATGTCGTGTCCCTCGCCCGCAAGAAAGCACGACACAGGAATCTTCCTTCAGCAGTTTAATCAGGACCTTAATATTATAAAACCATGGTTTTTCTTCTTCTTCCTCTTGAGCTGAATTCATACACTTTTATACTCTTGCAATAGCCAATCTACTCCTGCCACTTGGCCTATGTTCATAGGTGCTCCCATTTTCAACAGTTAGCTTAACCAAATATGGGCTTGTTTACCTAGAAAGCACTTCAGGAAACCAGCGCCATCTTATCATGGTGGCAAGGCGGCTCGCCACAGCTCCCCCTTCTTTATTTTATGAACACAGGTGAAGGTAGAGGCCCTATCCTACTGTGCAAAAGTGGCAAATAATGAACATCAGTCCCAGAGTGGCGCCTTCTCCGGGCCTAATATCACCTGAGCCGATGCCTTTTTTCGTAGGGTGGGACATGGACATCAAACCCACATGCAATAGGGCATGCCTTCCTTGAGGTTCAAAAATAAAACTCTCAAGTGTAGTGCTTTGCCTTGCATCCTGTGTCTATGAAGACATAGCGGTATGGAAAACCATACTAGGGGGAGCTTATCCAGCTTACGCAACTGCAAAGGCCTGAGGTAGGAAAACACATCACCCTACTTGCCAATGCTGCACAATACAGGGGCACCATAATGAACACAAGGCGTACAGTAACAGTTCTCTCCTCTAACATTATTGTTATAGCTCAAGATTAAAGGTGGAAGTTACAAGGTAATTGAAGCTTTAATTAGTACAAGAAATCCCTAGGATGTAAATTCACAGTCCTCAAAGAAAAGTACATAATAATTACAGCAGTACTCTGCAGACACCTAGCGTAAATGATAATTCTAACTCTAACAGAGATATACTAAAAATGTCACTTATTCCCGTGCCAGATTAGCCAACCACACAGAAGGTGACACCCCTTGTTCAATGACTAACACAGCTTGAATTAACACCGCCTTTTCACGTGCTTGACGCACTCTTAGCTTGCAAATAAACCAAAGGCAAAGGCAAATACCTGCAGAACAAATACATTCAAAGATCCCCACATTAACCCATTCTTTAAAATAACTAAAGGCAGAGGTGAGTCAGCTAGAGAACTGACTCAAAGTAACAGGCTCAACACGAGTGTCATTTAAAATCGCAATCTGCAATAATTGTTGATTCATCATCTTCTCAGCTTCTAGGGATCAGTTGCCTGCAAGAAAGGCGGAAATCAAGTGGCTTTGATTTTTTGCTTCTTCATATCTTACTGGAGTTATACACATGTGTTTATGATTCCCGATGCATCCAACTTGTGCAATGTTGAAAAGTTCATCCAACTGTACTTGTAGTAAATCTATCCTTTGATTCGCCGCCAAGATCCCTGATAGGATATGTCTGTTGACGCGGTCCTGGGATTCTAGCACCTGTGCAGTTTGCTGTATGACTTGATTAATGGTTTGTGCTGTTTGAACTTGATTGGTCATGGCTAGAGCAGTGGTAGTGGCTGCAGCAGCAGAGACAGCAATAGCAGTTATTATGGCTGCGGTTATGCCAAAGTCTCTCTTTTCTCTGAAGAGGTTCACCAACGGAAAATTATCTGGATTGACCTCCACTGGGACAGGTACAAAGGTGGGTACCTTTACAATCACAGCAACAGATTCACTACCGTTCCAACACTCTGAAAGCAGGCAGGTAATATTGTCATTAGAACAATTTAAAATCACTTCTGAACTGTTTGATAATAGAAATAGAAAAGGGGGGGCAGGCGGCGAACAATGTCTGTCAGCCGCAGAATTATCATGTGCATCCAAAGTTAAAAAATTAATGGTAAAAAGAGCCAAAGACAAATGCTCTTTAGGAAGTTAAAAAATTAATGGTAAAAAGAGCCAAAGACAAACGCTCTTTAGGAGTACAGCTTGCTCCTATTCCCCCTTTTTGTCTTTGTAAACGTTCTTTAATCGTTCTATGAGCTCTCTCCACGAGTCCCTGACCTTGGGGGTTGTAAGGTAAGCCATGAGTCAGTTGCACTCCCATAGTGGAGCAGAAAGAGGTGAATTGTTGACCAGTGTACGCCAGCCCATTATCTGTCTTTAAGGAGCATGGAAGGCCCCAGGCGGCCCAAGCCTCTAGGCAATGGGAGATGACATGATGGCCTTTTTCTCCTGCCAAAGCAGAGGCATGCATAACTCCAGAAAAAGTATCCATTGAGACATGAACATATTTTAGGAAACCGAACTCTGCAATATGAGTAACATCCATTTGCCAAATCGTAAGAGGTCGCGAGCCTCGGGGGTTAACATCAAAAGAAGGGAGATGATGAAATGGAACACAATGAGAACAATCTAAGACAATCTGTCTCGCTTTTGCTCGAGGAATAGAGAAGCGCTTATGAAGTGTTTGGGAGTTAACATGAAACTTATTATGAAAGTCTCAAGCACTGTCAAGAGAAGAAAGAAAACAAATTGTGCGGGTCACGGCATCTGCCCTTGCGTTTCCTTCAACAATAGGTCCAGGGAGAGACGTATGAGCTCTTATATGTACAGGATAAAAGGGTGCAGAATGGCCCAAAATCAAATTTTGTAACTGAGTAAATAAAGATGAAACTTTGTTGTTAGGATTGATGGCACCTACAGTTTACAACACCTTAAGTGCTCCTTAGAGAAGTCCTCTTATTCCCTGGGTTCAGGCTGACTGAGGGCAAAAGATCCAAATACTGGTGTATCTTGCCTTCTGTACTCCAATCTCTAAGTTTGATCTTAATCATCCAGCAAGCCAGTCTCACCAGTCATAAGGTAAGAGTACTGGGCTTTAACTTTAATGTCCATAACTTTACAGTTATTTACCCTTTTATCTAACTGGAGTCTGCATTAGTTCTGGAAGTTACCACTATTTGTTTTGGTATCTGTTACCACTATTTGTTAGGTGATGGCTTATTATCACAAGTTACCTAGGTTGCGTGTTCTTGAAGCAGCTACTTCTGCAAAACATTAATAGGTAACAGTTTTACAAAATGAAATAAGTAAGAGTAAAAATATATTCTGCTTGTATAATAGCTATTTTGAATTTTGACTGAGAACCACATTATATTCCCTATTTGAGATCATAGTAATTTTACAACAACAACAAAAAAAAACAATCTTTTGATTATAACTTTAAATAAGCTGAAGTCTGACTTATTTTGGAGTCACTCTAACATGCAGTAAGGTGGGAGGCAGAGCCTTATCTCAGGTAAGGCGTGACTCTTTACAGATCTTAAGTGTTCTAATCCTACAACTAATTTTTTGTCCCTTTTGTCCTGACCAGCATGACCAAATTTTTAAGTTCAGTGAGGGTCAAAGGAGTATTAGAAAATAAAGGTTTATAAACACAGATTTTGAAGATTAAGCTGAGATCAGATGGAGCTCTGTTCTCTGATGGAAATGTAGATCTAAAAAGTTATGTTAGCAACATTTATACATGTCTTCTTATTAAGTTAAAGACTATGTAAGCATTATTCTTTGTTTTCAGAAGAGTTACAGAGACTAGACCATTTACATAACCTTTTCTCACAACTGCAAAGTGCAATGTTAGGAACTCTGTGTAGTTCTCAAAGAAGTCCACTGTCCAAAGTTACTGTAAGGTGGGTAGGAACTAGAGAAGGGAACTGATGAAACACTGGTTATCTAGCAAAACAATTTCTTTCTGCCCAAGAGCTGTGTGCTTGATATCAATGTAAGAGCTGATAGGACTCCTGTACAGAGCCTCCCCAGGGAGGTTACTGCCACAGCAGTTAGGCATCTTGTGCTCCTACACAGGAACATTTCCAGGCACCAGGCATGCTACAGTCATGAAGTCAGGGACCCCAATCTCAGTCATTGTTGTCCCATTTTTGCTATAATGCATTATACTCTTTCTTAAATGTCATTTTAAGAAGTTTATATATATATTGATTTCTGAGTCCATATAAACATTAGTTAACACAGTCTAAAATTATATCCAAAACAGGAATCAATCAAAGAAAGGCTTAGAGAGCTTTTAACTTTTCTTTTGTGTAGCAAAATGCTTTTACCTTCTACAATATGAACCTTTAAACAAGTCAGGCTGTCACTAACTCTTAGATATATATTTACATTTAAATTTTTATCTCAGTGAAATAAGTAACCAATGTTACATATACCTTACTGATAATATGTCCCATAATAGAACATTAAATGATAGAAATAAATCCCCAATTAAAATTTACTCTTTATAAGTTTAAAATTACCATTACAAACAAGTTTAATCTGGAGAATAGCACAGCTTGATAAATTTCCTGCTTTAAAAACTTGTATACCTGGAAAATATGAACACATTTAATATACAACTAGAAACCATTTTACAATTACCTTGACACTTTTATCTTACCAAATTCAGTTTTTAAAGAAAAATGTAGACTCTGTAACATAGTACAATACTCTAACAGTTGTTTAACCATAATTGTATAAACCCCAATTTTTAAGACTAATTGTTCTAAAGAATAAAACTTAATAGACACAAAGTTAAGAGTAAATTAGTGTTTCTAAGAAATACTTGTCATTTTACCATGTCATTTTACCATGTAGATTAAACTTTGGTGTATATCAGAACATTAGTATTTCACCTTAGGAAAAACCTTTAATAGCTTTAGCTGTCTCACATACACACAACCAACTCAGTTTCACACAAACATGTTGAAACTTGCCCTTTACTTACATAGACTTTCTTAGCACTTACTTAGACCCTCATGTATTTCATCACACAAGCACTTTCTTACCCAGAAACATTTCCTTTTCCCTTTTACTAAATATATTTCCATACCCAGACCCTTTTATTTTCTCTTTCCTATCTGTTGACCCCTTTTTGTTCACATTCTGAAACAACTCTTATGAAATTTCTGAATTTAGATAAATTGCTCTATTTTAATAAGATTAAATATTTTGTTGTTTATAGTACTCTAATTGAAACACAGTTGAAACCTTTAGAACCCTTTGTATATAGAATTGTACTTGTTAAGACATAACTCTTAGTAACCTTGTTTTTAGTTTAGTGATGACACAAAGCAAGTTTAAACCCTTTTTATTTACCAACCTATGAAAGCACCAATAATGTTTAAGTATGATACTCCATGGAATTTAAGGAGTTAAGAGTACTTGATGTTATTTAACAATGAGCATTTTAATTTTGTAAATTAATCAGATGTCTCTACAAACACATTTAAGTAATCCCATATATGTTAACTCTAATTTACTTATTCTGTAAAAACCAAGAAAGCAGGCAGGTGTCCTGAACAGTATTTGCTGTCTCTTTCCTGTTGAAGAAAAGTCCTAGAAACAATTGATATTAGACATTGTTTAACATCAACATTCCATTAGTTTGACCACCTAGAGACTTGCAAGTTATTTTTAAAGACCTTTCACTTTTATTAGTTTACTCAATTAAATTGAACCTTTTTTAAATCACGTGAATAAAAGTATTTGGATCCATTTTTAAATTTTAATTTTAGGAGCGCTCAGTTTTGATGCAGACAAGACATGACACCAGACAGCACGACATACAAATAACACAAAATCAAAGGCCTTGTAACTTTATAGGTGAATCTCCATTGCAATGTAACAGATGTTCAAAAACTTTAGTTGAATAAAAAATAGAACTGATCAAAAAGAGAAAAAAATCATTAACCTAGGTATGCAAGATCAAAATTATGAGCTCAAAAATACAGCATTAAAGAAAAACAAAACAAAACAAGAATCCTGGAAAATGAATTAGTTCTGTGTAGCAACCCAGAAGTTTAAAACAGACACCCTTTTGTTTTCTTTTTCTTATCTTCAGGTTACCCCCCTTTCCCGCTGAGACTGTTGCAGTTTACATTCCAATGCAGGCTTCAGCAAGGCCAGGCAGGGGGGAGGGAGGATCACCCAGGACTTTTTAACCCTTTTTCTTCCTGGTTGAGAAATCAGGTTAGGTTTGAATGCAGAAAATCACAAAACATTATTTCTTACTACTTTTGAGGAATGGAGCTGCTGAGATCTCTGCCTAGGGGGAGGACTGCTTCAAGGGCATGGGTGTTCCCTCCCTAGGTGGCCATGGAGCTGCGTGGAAGGGATCAGGAGGGGGGCCTTTTTCTGTCTCTTGTGATAGTTTCTCTTGATTCAACAAGCCCTTATCTAAAAACCAAGGGGCTTTGTCTTCTACAGCTTTTAAAAACTTCCTAGCTGAGGAAACCTCTAAAGGTGCTCCATTAGCCTTTAATAAAGCCTTTAATAGTCCTTCCATGCGAAGGAAGGCAGCGGCTAAGCCTGCATTTGTTAATGGGCCACCTATTTCTCTACAAGCTTTCATCCATGCCTCTATGTCTTTGCTTTTAAATGGATTAATAGCATTTCTGCATTCTCTTGTACATTGTTCATATACTAATTGTTTAATTAAAGGCATAGCTACATTAGCATCCCCGAAGATCTTCCCTGCTGTATCTACCATTCTAGCCACGAAATCTGAAAAAGCTTCTGTGGGGCCTTGGACAATTTTTGTTAAGTTACCTCGCACTTCTCCTTTATTAGGGAGTGCTTTCCAGGCAGCAATGCAGATCTTATTAATTTGTTCATAAACCTCTAATGGAAAGCCTGTTTGCTGATTGGCAAATCTACCCTGCCCCAGAAGCATATCCACATCCCAGGCAGGTTTGCCCATAGCTTGGTTACGTGCAGCCTGTTCATTGGCCCCCTCTAACACGAAGGCTCTCCAGTCTAAATATTTACCTGGGGAAACACAAGCTTTCACTAAACTGGCCCAGTCTGAGGGGGTCATGCAGAATCTATTGAGCCCCTCTATTTGGGCGATAGTAAAAGCAGCATCCACACCATAAGTGCGGACAGATTCTGCTATATTCTTTATCGTTTTAAATTCTATGGGTTCCTGATGTCTTCCCCCATCATTGTCCTGGAATACAGGACAGGCAAACCTCAACTCTACATGGGCAGCCCTCCAAGCTGCAGAGTTAAAAGCTCTACCCGTGCCTGGAACCCCTCCCACATATGGGGGAGGATCATAGGCTAGAGCTGGCTTCTGTTCTTTCTCATAGTCCTTCTGTCTGAAATCTTTTTGCCTCTTAGTTCCCCCTTCTTTTATCTTCACCTTCCGTAAGTGCTGCGTTAGCTCTTTCACTTTCTCATCACCGTCTGATTCTGACTCCCCTGTATCTTCTGGTGTTCTAAGGGCTTTTAAGTCTGGGTACAGTCTCCTCTTTGGAATAGTTCCATAAACCTGCTCTCCTGCACTATGTTTCACTCCTTTCTCCAATTGTCCCTGCTCCTGAAGGAAATCCAAATCTTTTCCCAACTTATCCCAGCTAGTAGGAATCAAGCTTCCGGAGACAGCAAACCATGGGGCTGCTTTATCAATTCTTACAAGGAATGTTTCTAAAGTACTGTGTTTAACCTTGAGCTCTTTAGAGCACAACAAAAAATCTAAAGACTGTATTAATGAACTAGATGGAGAATTGCCCATAATGAAAGCAGCATTCAGAGCAAGCAGAATGAAAGCAAGAACAAAATATTTTTCTTTGTTGATCGACTATACAAAGTCGATTAAATCCTAGTCCACAGACTAACCTTTGCTGATCGACTATACAAAGTCGATTAAATCCTAGTCCACAGACCCCATTTACCTGTGGTACTTACCGGTGCACCCCCTGACCACTGAAAGTTCTGATTCCCGGGTTTCGGCACCACTTGTCGTGTCCCTCGCCTGCAAGAAAGCACGACACAGGAATCTTCCTTCAGCAGTTTAATCAGGACCTTAATATTATAAAACCATGGTTTTTCTTCTTCTTCCTCTTGAGCTGAATTCATACACTTTTATACTCTTGCAATAGCCAATCTACTCCTGCCACTTGGCCTATGTTCATAGGTGCTCCCATTTGCAACAGTTAGCTTAACCAAATATGGGCTTGTTTACCTAGAAAGCACTTCAGGAAACCAGCGCCATCTTATCATGGTGGCAAGGCGGCTCGCCACAAAAAAACATCAGGGAGGAATTAAAAAAATTCTTAGAGGTCTTGAGAACGACGATACAACATATCAAAATCTCTGAGACACTATGAAAGCGGTACTAAGAGGAAAATTCATTGCATGGAGTGCATTCCAGAAAAGAATGAAAAGTCAACTACTAAATGACCTAACATTACAGCTCAAAGCCCTAGAAAAAGAAGAACAGAATAACAGCAAAAGTAGTAGAAGACAGGAAATAATTAAAATCAGAACTGAAATCAATGAAATTGAAACAAAAGAAACTATTCAAAAATTGACAAAACAAAAAAATTGGTTCTTTGACAAAGTAAACAAAATAGATAAACCCTTAGCCACACTAACAAAGAGGAGAGAGAAGACTCAAATTACTAAAATACATGATGCAAAAGGAAATATCACGACAGACACCACTGAGATACAGAACATAATGAGAAGCTACTTTGAAAATCTGTATTCCAACAAAATAGAAACTACCGAAGACATTGACGAATTTCTAGAGACATATGCTCCTCCCAAACTGAACCAGGAGGACATACACAATTGAAAGAGATCAATATCAAGCAATGAAATAGAAGAAGTCATTAAAAACCTACCATCCAAGAAAAGTCCAGGACCAGTTGGGTTCTCAGCCGAGTTCTACAAGACCTTCAAAGAAGAACTCATTCCAATACTTCTCAAAGTATTCCAGGAAATAGAAAAGGAGGGTACCCTACTGAACACATTCTATGAAGCTAATATGACCCTCATACCCAAACCAGGAAAAGACACATCAAGGAGAGAAAATTTTAGACCAATATCCCTGATGAATATAGATGCAAAGATCCTTAATAAAATATTGGCAAATTGTATCCAAAAACATATTAAGAAAATTGTGCACCACAATCAAGTGGGATTCATCCCTGGAATGCAAGGACGGTTCAACATCCATAAATCAATAAATGTAATCCATCATGTCAATAGACTTAAGGATAAGAATCATATGGTTATTTCAATTGATGCATAAAAAGCGTTGGACAAAATATAACACCAATTCATGCTCAAAACACTAGAAAAAATAGGGATAGTGGAAACATACCTGAACATTGTAAAGGCTACTTATGCTAAACCCATGGCCAACACCATTCTTAATGGAGAAAAACTGAAACCATTCCCTTTAAAAACAGGAACAAGACAGGGATGTCCTCTTTCACCACTTCTTTTCAACATTGACCTCGAAACTCTAGCCAGAGCAATTAGGCAGACCAAAGTAATTAAAGGGATATGAATAGGAAAAGAGGAACTTAAGCTGTCACTATTTGTGGATGACATGATCATATATTTATAGGATCCAAAAACCTCCTCCAGAAAACTTCTAGACTTCATCAATGAATTCAGGAAAATAGCAGGCTATAAATTCAATACGCATAAATCTAAAGAATTTTTATATGCAAGGGACGAAACAGCTGAAAGGGAAATGAGGAAAACAACCCCATTTGCAATAGCCTCAAAAAAAAAAAATAAAATACTTGGGAATCAACCTAACCAAAGAGCTAAAATATCTCTACAATGAAAAATTCAAAACATTGAAGAAATAAATTGAGGAAGACCTTAGAAGATGGAAAGATCTCCCTTGTTCTTGGATAGGTAGAATTAATATTACCAAAACGGCCATACTTTTAAAGCACTATACAGATTTAATGCAATTCCAATTAAAATCCCAATGACATTCCTCATAGAAATAGAGAAAGTAATCATGAAATTCATCTGGAAGAACAAAAGACCCAAAATATCCAAAGCAATTCTGGGCAGAAAGAGTGATGCAGGAGGTATCACAACACCAGCCCTTAAACTCTAATATAGAGCAACAGTAACAAAAATGGAATGGTATTGGCACCAAAACAGACATATAGATGAATGGTACAGAATAGAAGACACAGAGAAAAACCCACATAAGTGCATAAGTACAGACAAAGGTGCCAAAAACATACAATGGAGAAAAGATAGCTTCTTCAACAAGGGGTACAGTTTCTTTATTCTCTGATCTCTCCAGACCTCGTATCAGATAACATTGATTTCAAGCCACAGCTCACCAGAAGGGAACAAGAAGGACATATCATAGTGCTTAAAGGAATTACACATTAACCACACATAACAATCATAAATATTTATGCCCCAAACAATAAAGTATCTATGTACATCAAACAAATCCTTCTCAAATTCAAGAATGAAATTGACCACAATAAAAAAAAAAAAAAAAAAACTGGGTGATTTTAACACATCTCTCTAGCCACTGGATAGACTCTCCAAACAGAAACTAAAGAAAGAAAGTATAGAACTGACTAATGCAATTAATAAATTTGAATTAACAGATGTATATCTTAATTTGAATTAACAGAGTGTTTTATTCATCAATGATTGAATATACTTCCTTCTGAGGAGCATACAGGTCCTTCTCTAAAATAGACCATATCTTAGGCCACGAACTAAATTTCAGCAAATACAAAAATACAGGGATAATACCATGCATTCTATCAGATCACAGAGAAATGAAATTAGAAATCAACAATAAAATAAAAATAGAAATTACGCTAAAGCCTGGAGACTAAGTAATACACTATTAAATGACCAATGAATATCAGAAGAAATCAGAGATGAATTAAAAAACTCTCAGAGACAAATGAGAATATAGATATGACATGTGAAAATCTCCATGACACTATGAAGGCAGTTCTAAGGTGAAAGTTCATTGCACTGAGCTCCTTTATTAAAAGAATAGAAAATCATCAAATAAATAATCTAACATTGTATCTCAAAGACTTGTAGTTCATGGGCTTCCATATTCTACCAGGTCTCATAAATCTTCATATAAATATGTAAAAATTGCTAAGGAAACAAATATTCTTTTTTATTGTTCCTTTCAAAGGAAATGTATGCCTTTAAATTCTCCATTAATGAGGATGAAGGATGATCACTCGTGTTCTCCACATAGTGGTGTCTTGTTCAGATTCTGCCTGAGCTTCAAGTATGTTCTATCTGCCTGCTATTATCTCATACAAGCCTCCAGATCTGCCTGTTTTTCCACTTTTTCTTGTTCACTTTCATGTGACATGGAGCTTGAATCCAGAAATTTTCAGAATGGAAATCATGGAATACATGAGTATTATCATTAGGAAACAAGGTGATCCACATGAGAATGGAGTGGGAAAGAGGGCATTGTAGTGGGAAGAACATCAGAGCCACAGGAGGTATGGAACACTCTCACCTCAGAATTCAAGCATCACAACATGTGGAATGGGCATGAGATCATTTGAACTTCAGATCAAATGAGAAGTTATGCTGTATAAATGATTGGCACAAACTTTCTTTGTCAAGGGAACTTGGAGGAAATCTTGAGCTCCACTCTCCCCAGGTGGCTATTATCCAGAACAGAATCCAATCAAGGGGCAGATGAAATGTTCCATTGGGGACTCCACAGTCCTGTGCTCACCAGTGGGATTTGTCACCTTACTAGAGACACTAAAATTACAGGCTATAGAGAGATGAGCTCACAGCAATCTTTCCTTAAAACTTGCAGGTTATTCTTAGGTTCACCAAGTGTCCTCATCCAAGCAGGTAAGTGTCTCTCAGTTCCACAGATGTAATGAGGGACTGTGTGGGGCTTCTAGGATGGAAGGGGGAAATTGGATCTTTTAGTTATGTTTTTCATGGCTTGTGAAGAGACATCCAGCTCTAACCACTCTACTCAGCCCAGACAACAGTGCTCTTTAAAGTGCCATGTGGGAAGTTTTCCAAAATTATGTCATCCACTAAATTAGAGGCAGAAAGTCAGTATTTTCCATGGGAAATGTCAATTATTTCATATTTCTGTTTAATTTTCATCAGACAACTATAGCAGTATTCAAGTTATGTATGCTTTCTATGCTCTCATCTTTCCCTGCCCCTTTTTATTAAAAATACTGTGTTGCTTCCTGTATCTTCTTGAAAAAACAGAACTATTATTGATATTGAGGAATTTAAAATAATTTGACATACTCCAAAAGCTAATAAGGGTAACCACACATTGCTGTAAGCATCTATTTTAGATTCTCATAAATCTTTCTTGTCCTACTTATAACAAATTGAATTTCATGCTTCCAGTCCAGTGCATGTGCACTGCCAACTACCAAATTTCAAGGGAGAAGGCAGTGATCCTGATGAAATCTTCCAATAAAATATTATACAGTTACTGAACCTGATGGTGGATTCCTTTTCCTTATTCCAAAGACCATAAAATATAATTTGCAATAGCTCAATGGGAAGAACATTTAACTCCATTAATCTTTTCTGTTTTCTTATTCATTTGAAAATTTTTCTTCATAATCCCATAATAATGAATGTTTCTGAAAAGCATTTTGTTAGGAAGAATACTTGGAGAAGTTGGACCTCATCCATTCAGGTCTGTGTGCTCCAGTTATATTTTTTTAAGTACATCTTCTCATGCACATGCATTTACAGAAAAAGCACATAAAACTCTCTCATTATCTTCTTTCCAAAGCAATTTGGACTTGACTGCTGTCATTATTCATTTGATCATGGAAACAGATACTGATGAAGGTATGTTTTGGTTTCCCATTAATGAAAGTTTAGTGTCTGTGATGAAGCTGCTTTGGAGATTCCTGTTGATGTAAGAAAAGTAATCTTTCTTCTCATGTTTCTGAATACAGGCTTTAAATTATTGTTAGTGTCTTACTGCCAGTGTGAACCCTGACCTGCACTTAGATTTCCAATGTAAAGAACAAATGGATTATTTTCAGGCAGATTTGTCAGGAATACTTGTCATTTGTTTGCTGATACCTTCTCCAGGTTTTTCTCCTCCATATTCCTGGTGCTTGTATATTTCCTGAGGCTCTGCACAGAGCATGGTACTGGTTGGGGATGGCTGTGTCCTCCCAGATGTGGAGGAAACTTGTCCCTAGTGCTCTTCATAGTTTCCCAGCTAGAACTGTGCCACAAAATAAGAGCTTGCTGCCAGAACTCATTTTACCTTAGCACACAGAAGGCCATATAAACAGTAGTGAGGTTTAACTGTGGGCCATGAGAAAACAAAGTATGCTCCTTTGTTGTTTTTGTTATTGTCATTATTATTTTAGTACCCAGGAATTGAACCCAGAGGTGCTTATACACTGAACCCCATCTTCACCCTTTTTATGTTGTATTTAGAGACAGGTTCTTGCTACATTACTTAGAGTCTTGCTAGGTTGTGGAGGCTGGCCTTCAACTTGAGATCCTGCTGCCTCATCCTCTCAAATCAGTGGGAATTTCCTAGTATCGATTTTTCACATCTATATGCTCCTAAACTACTTAAATCTAGACTTTGCTTTCATATGATATTATGTTTCAATACACAAAAACACAAATCAAATCTTAATTACTACATATCTGAGTAAATACATACATTGCCCAGGAAAACATTCTGCCAGTAAGTTAATACAAAATTTTCTAGATTGTAGTGTGGGGTCACGGTTAAGTTGTACAAAACATACCTAGAATATGTGGGTTCCTGGACTTGATCCTCAGCATTGCAAGGAAACAGAATCCAGTATCAAATTTATATATGGACATCTTGAGTCTGGAGAAATACCAGTGCATTCTGAAAGGAGGGAAGAAAACCTGGCATCCTAGAAGATTCATATTTCAAGGTTAGGTTGAATATATATCCTTTAATTAACACTTTAAAATGGAGTGAACCTGAAATTATTTTAATTATAATTCTGTTTACCAAAATGATTTCACATTTTTAACTAAAATATCCAAGTGTATTCCTGCTGTTATTTAATAACTGAAATTCACTCACATAGGACAAATTATGACCTGATTAAAAATAATTAAAAATATAACTGTATTGGTAGATTCAAATAGTCCCACAGTTCCATCATTTTTCTTTGAACAGGAATTGTCAGCAGATTCTAATATTGTGGTAATTGTTAACCTCTGTGAAATAGGGATAGAGTTGACCAGATAATAAGAGAACTCTATGAAGTTTAGCAACTTATATCAATAAGGATCTGCACAATTTGAAAACAGAACAATTCCATAGTACCCATTCTCTGCAGGAAGATTTCCATGTTTGGCACATATGCTTCATCCTGTTTAAACCACTGTGTCTCCAGCACATACATAATAAGACTCCTGACTATGTAGATGTGATGAATCCAGAGCTCAGGTCATGGGCTTCTCAAGGTTGCATGCTTATCCTTTACATGGAAAATCATATAGGTACATTCAAGCCATCTGACTTCAGAGACTGCAATTCTTTTTTATTTATTTATTTATTACTTACTTATTTATTTATTTATTTATTTATTTTTATAATTTCTTATTGTAAACAAATGGGATACATGTTGTTTCTCTGTTTGTATACAGAGTAAATGCATGCCATTTGTGTAATCATAAATTTACATAGAGTAATGTTGTTTGATTCATTTTCTTATTTTTCCCTTCCCCCCACACCTCCCACCCCTCTTTTCCCTCTATATAGTCCTTCCTTCCTCCATTCTTGCCCCCTCCCTAAACCTAACTCTAACCCTAACACTAACCACTCCCACCCCCCATTATGTGTCATCATCTGCTTATCAGCAAGATCATTCGTCCTTTGGTTTTTTGAGATTAGCTTACAGAGATTGCATTTTCTCTGTGAATAGATTAAAAAAAGTACATGTGTTCATGAACAAAAGAGAATAAAGGTAACACGAAACTAATGTAAGTATGCATTGTCTAAGACACTGATTCTTTTTGGAGGATTTTATTTCCAATGAAATCCCAATGATTTTAATTTACCAAAAAAAAAAAAAAAAAACACAGTCTTTACTATATTCCTGGAATGTTATCAAGATAATGGTCAGCACGAAAACAAGAAATCACTCTTGCAGTAAGACCTCACCATGAGAAATGCAAGGACATAACAGGGAAAAATTTCTATACAATATGGAATTTTTAATTTACAGTGGAAAGTTTTATACTTTTTATCAAGGATAATCCAGCCAGGATTGAAAAATGATGGGAAAAGTGTGAGAGAGGGAGGCTTCCAAAGCATGCCAAGGAATCTTGAGTATCTGAGGTGGAAATGGGGCATTGGGACATGTCCACAAGGTAACCTCATGGACTACTATTGACTGAGTTGGGTAAAATTTATTATTTATGATAATAAATTTCCTTAATTTTCTTCCCAAATATGTTTTCCATGATTCCTTACTCCCAAAGATGAAAAAATACAAAAACTACATGACATTATTAATGTAAAAAATGCCTTTTACTCTGAAGTTGGAATTGGAATCTTGGCCAACACCATCCTTTTTCTGTTTCGTCTCATCAAGTTTCTCTTTGACAGAAGGTTCAAGAACACTGATGTGATCACTGGTCTCTTGGCCCTAATCCACTTGCTGATGCTGCTTACCATGGGGTTCATAGCTACAGATACTTTTACATCGCAGCAGGGACTTTGGGATGACATCACATGTAAATCACTGATCTACTTGAACAGGTTTTTGAGGGGCTTCTCCATGTGTGCCACCTGCCTGCTGAGTGTCCTCCAGGCCATCACCCTCAGCCCCAGGAGCTCCTGTTTGGCAAAGTTAAAACATAAATCCCCACCTGAAAGCTTGAGTTTCCTTGTTTTCCTGTGGCTTTTTTATATGTCCTTTAATACTCACTTCTCAATATCTGTGGTTGAAAACTCCAATGTGACCTCACACAGTCTGATATTTCTCAGTGATTCCTGCACTATATTACCCATGAGTTACTTGCTCAGGCATGTATTTTCCATTCTGGGTGTGTTTCGGGATGTCTTTCTTTTAGGGCTCATGGTACTCTCGAGTGGGTACATGGTGACCCTGCTGTGCAGGCATAAGAGGCAGTGCCAGCACCTTCACAGCACCAGCCTGTCTCCAAAAGCATCCCCAGAACAGAGGGCCACCAGGACCATCCTGCTGCTGATGGTCTTCTCTGTTCTCATGTACTGTTTGGACTGCATTGTCTCCTCCTCTAGAACTCTTTGGAACAATGACCCTGTTTGTTGTTCTATCCAGATGATGGTGTGCAATGCCTACGCCACAATCAGTCCCTTGGTTTTTATCTGTACTGAAAAACAATGTGCTAATATTGTGAAATGCTTGTGGTGGAGAGGAGTAAATGTTCAATCTTTGCAAGATGGAAAAATTATTTCAATTCACCACTGAATAGCTTTGGTACAATTAATCATGGAGTGGTGCATATGCACTTTGTGTTGAATGAGTAGATGAAGTGGGGTATTTTATATGATTACTTTGAAAACTGTAACTGAGAAATACACCCAAGATTATTATCCAAATGGCTCCTAGATAAACTAAGAACTTTATAGTTCTGATTGATGATTCAAAGGCAGCCCTGAAAAGCAAATACCATTTACATTATGGGTATTAGTTCATATGTGAGAGATTGGAGCAATGCCTAATAAGTCAATAGTCTCAGTAACTTGTGTTATGCCTAATAGAATGTAAATATCTCATAATACATTGGTCAAGTGTACCTTTATGAATATAACAAAAAATTGGATAGAGGGACACAAATTATCATTTAAAACCATTGCTCATGGAAACAGTCTCATATCCACAAGCACATGAATCTATAAACATGTGATCTGGATGTACCACTCAGCAGTAAATAGGAAGGAGATTCTGATGCAAAGGTAACCACAGATTAATCTTCAAGTGATAATGTCAAGTGAATCATCATTTACAATAGAATCAACACTGTATAAATCTACACCTAAAGCTGGAACTTGTGGTAGTATGAATTAAAAAGACAATATAGCATATTCCAGCAGTTAAGGAAGGACTGCATTTGGGAATTCTTGTTTGATGGCTACAGAGATAGATTAGGAAGCAGAAAAAGTGGGGAGAGAGTGGAGGTTATGCATGTACCCAAATTTGAATGTCCTTAATTCCACTGATCTGTTTTCTGAAAGGTGGTTAAATAGACAATTTTATCTTCTCTGTATTTAACCATAATAAAATGTTTTAATAACCTTGTAGTCAATGGTGAGAAAAACATTCCCTGAAATTACAAAGAAAAGAGAAAATTTTCTCAAAGTGCCAAAATATAATTTTGCAATCATTTGAAAATCTTTCTGCATAACTGTGCCAAACCACCCATGCACAGTGACTTAATACTAGCAGCTGGGGTTGTGGAGGCATGGGAATCATTTCTGAAAGTCAGCTTCAGCATCATAGTGAGGCTCTATGCAACTTAGGAAAACCCTGTTTCTAAATAAAGTTTGAAAAAGGGCTGGGGTGGGAATTAGAGGTTAAAAGTTCATCAATGGCCCTACAAAAAAGGCAAATCACCTCCCACTCCATTCTTATGTCAAGGACTACTAACCAAAAGGGATAATAAGGTCCACAGCAGCCCCATGAATGCCACAAACACTTGAAGTCTTTGCTGCTGCAAACCTGCAGGCACCCAAGTCCTGAGAAGTTTAGGGAACTGCTAGGGAATCTGCACCACTGCACCAACACAGAACAGAAGCCCAGCCATTGAAGTCCTCCCTCCACCCACAGTGATGCTAAGTGCATAAAGAAAGGCAAATGGAAGGTCCTGGGAAATGAGAATGGGTATGTTTTGTTATGTGCACATATAAATGTGGCATCAACAATCCCTCTATTACATATAATTATGATGCATCAATAAAAAACTGATGGATTCATCACCACCAGATGAGTTTCAGAAGAAATGCTGGAAACTCCTAAGTCTAGAAGTAAAGGAATGATAGTATAATCACCATGGAAACATGAAATCAGGTCTTTGATCCATTAGGAGTTGCCTTTTCTATTTCCTTTCCTTTACAGGGGGAGACAGAGATCAGGGTCAATTTTCAATCTTCATTATATGGACATCCAGTTTACCAATCACCAATTATTAACGAGACTGTCCTCTCAACTATGGATTTCTGGCAGTCTTTTTGTGAATATATTGGCTATGGATTATAGATACACAGATTTATTTCCATTATCTCCACTGTGATATAAGGTATAAAATCCCATATAAAAATATGCAAACAAATATATACATATATATAGATATAGATATACAAAGTTAGTATAAAAATATATACTTAAAGAATGGGGTATGGCATAAAACATATATGCACATATATATTTTGTATACATATACATTTATATTCTGTACATATTTAATATATACATGTGTATATGTACATATATTTACACACATACATATATACATATATATTTACATGTATATATGTATAAGTTTATGAGTGTGTTAATGCCAATACCATGTTGCTAGTGAACTAATTGCAGACCTGAAAATAGGAATCTAATAGAACAAAAGAGGAAAAACCTTTCAGGACATTTCAACAGTAAACTTACTAATATTCAAGATCACACCCATGAACATGGGAAACAAAAGCCAAATGAGTCCACGGGGATGAGATCCAATGCCAAAGCTTCTACACAACAAAGGAAACAATCCACAGAGTGAAGTGAAAACCTACAGAATGGAAGAAGATATTGGGGAACAATTCATTTGGTAAAGGATCCATATCCTAATGATAATGACCACATAAACAGCAAGAGAAAGTCATTCAACTGAAATGTAAGCAATGATTGAAACAGTGAACAAGTATAATTCAAATATTCAATATATTTAGTCATCAAGGAAGTGAAATCAATATTACAATGACATGTAATCTTGTTCTAGTAGCACGGTTATTATGCACAAGGAACTATTAAATGCTGGTAAAGATGTGGAGGATAAAAGGAGCTCTCATAGTGAGTGGGAATAGAAATCAGTTCAACCATTAGGAAGAGTAGTATGCAAGGCTTTCAAAAAAATTTAAGTAGATCTATCAAATGATCCAACAATTTCATTTTTGGATATATCCCAAAGGAATGAAATCATACATGCATGCTGATGTTTATTGTAGCAGTATTCAAAACAGCTGAGAGTTAATAAGCCCAGGTACCAATCAACAGATGAATGCACGAGATTCACACACACTGGAATTTTATACACCATAAATGTTGTTTAAGTAAAATACCTTGTTAAGTAAAATACACCAGACACAGGAAGACATGTACTACATTTTCTGTCTCCTAGGTAGAAGATAAAGAGTCAAAAGTCAACCTGAATGTGACACTGCAATTAATAGAGATTGAGAAAAAGTGGGGGGGTGGATTAACAGAGACTAGATTTGATTAGTGAATTTGGCACACATGCATGGAAGGTCACACTGAACCCCATCAATATGTATGATTAATACATTTAATATTATAATTTGAAAGCACATAAAATTTAATAACTCATTGGTACAATACTACACAAGTGAGTAAAGAATCAAACTTTGACACTATAGAAAACCAACAACCAGAAGAATATGTAAGAGAGAAAGAAAGGAACAAGGTGTATACAAGAATGGACAAGGGATCTAAAACCAGAAAAAAATTAAATGGAAAAATAAGTTCTTATGTGTATCAATAATAACCTGGAATGTAAAATTCTCAATAAAAAGACATAGACTATAACAATAATATACTAGACTCTTGTCTACATATACATACATTCCTAATACAAATTCTGAGTTATGTGCAAATATTTTGTATTTTCTTGTTATTATAAATACCTTGATGATAACGTATACACAAAGAAATGTGCAAAAACCAAATATACAGCTCTATGAATTAAATATGCCTCACTCAGAAAGACAAGTACCATGTGTCCTCTCTCCTATGGAGATGTTAAAGAAAAAAGTCAAAATTCAAATTGAATATGGAATAGAAATTAATATAGATTGAGAAAACTTTGCTGATACCCCAGAAGCACAGTGACTGTGTCCCTTTGCATCCCAATAACATTCCCACTGCTCTATAAGATCATGGCTGGAGGCCCTGGCTCCATATTTCTAACAATATTAGTGCTCAACATCGGGTTCCATACATCATCTAGGAGGCAGAGGGGACCACATCCACGTGGACCAACCACTACCTTTCTGCAGCAGTGTCAGTGTAGAAGAGGAAAACAGATTCCCGAGCCAAATCAGACCCAAAATCAAAAGCAGATCTGCAGAACAATGAAAGAGTCCAAGTGAGCAAAGGCCCAGGTAACTCCAGGTAACTCCATGCACAGATCAAGGTAGGAAAATATATTCTCCAGAATGAAGTACTTCCTGAGTGGTCAGGACATCCTGGAGATTGTAAGTGTGACAGACATGAGTGCAAGAAATCTCCAAAAAGGGGGATTGAGCCTCTAAATAAAACAAAAACAACAACAAAATTGATCTAGAGTAAGAGGATGCCAGCAGGGAAATAGAAACCCAGATTCCCACAGCTTATCCTCTGGGATTTTGTTAAAATATTGGAAACAGTCCTAGTGTGATAGGCTGACAGATCTGACTCCATGAGAATGTTACAGGCCAGACTCTAAGGGAAATGACTAAACAGATTCCATTTTGCTCTGACTCCATGTTATGTAGGAAATAAGCTTCTCCCATGGGAATGCCCTGCCTCTGTGCCCATCATCAGTTACTTAGTGTGGTGAGCCGCCTCGCCACCATGATAAGATGGTGCTGGTTTCCTGAAGTGCTTTCTAGGTAAACAAGCCCATATTTGGTTGAGCTAACTGTTGCAAATGGGAGCACCTATGAACATAGGCCAAGTGGCAGGAGTAGATTGGCTATTGCAAGAGTATAAAAGTGTATGAATTCGGCTCAAGAGGAAGAAGAAGAAAAACCATGGTTTTATAATATTAAGGTCCTTATTAAACTGCTGAAGGAAGATTCCTGTGTCGTGCTTTCTTGTGGGCGAGGGACACGACAAGTGGTGCCGAAACCCGGGAATCAGATCCTTCAGTGGTCAGGGGGTGCACCGGTAAGTACCACAGGTAAGTGGGGTCTGTGGACAAAGATTTAATCGACTTTGCATAGTCGATCAACAAAGATTTAATCGACTTTGCATAGTTGATCAACAAAGATTTAATCGACTTTGCATGGTCGATCAACAAAGATTTAATCGACTTTGCATGGTCGATCAACAAAGATTTAATCGACCTTGCATGGTCGATCAACAAAGAAAAATATTTTGTTTTCGCTTTCATTCTGCTTGCTCTGAATGCTGCTTTCATTATGGGCAATTCTCCATCTAGTTCATTAGTACAGCCTTTAGATTTTTTGTTGCGCTCTAAAGAGCTCAAGGTTAAACGCAGTACTTTAGAAACATTCCTTGTAAGAATTGATAAAGCAGCCCCATGGTTTGCTGTCTCCGGAAGCTTGACTCCTGCCAGCTGGGATAAGTTGGGAAAAGATTTGGATTTCCTTCAGGAGCAGGGACAATTGGAGAAAGGAGTGATACCGCTATGGAAATTAATAAAAGGATGTATTCTTGATGGTAGATATCAGGAAGCTATTCATAAAGGACAGGAAGTTCTTGAACAACTACATGAGGAGAAGTCCGAGGATTCTATGAGTACTTCCAGTAAACATAGTGCAGGAGAGCAGGTTTATGGAAACTATTCCAAAGAGGAGACTATACCCAGATTTAAAAGCCCTTAGAACACCAGAAGATACAGGGGAGTCAGAATCAGACGGTGATGAGGAAGTGAAAGAGCTAACGCAGCACTTACGGAAGGTGAAGATAAAAGAAGGGGGAACTAAGAGGCAAAAAGATTTTAGACAAAAGGACTATGAGGAAGAACAGAAGCCAGCTCTAGCCTATGATCCTCCCCCATATGTGGGAGGGGTTCCAGGCACGGGTAGAGCTTTTAACTCTGCAGCTTGGAGGGCTGCCCATGTAGAGTTGGGGTTTGCCTGTCCTGTATTCCAGGACAATGATGGGGGAAGACATCAGGAACCCATAGAATTTAAAACAATAAAGAATATAGCAGAATCTGTCTGCACTTATGGTGTGGATGCTGCTTTTACTATCGCCCAAATAGAGGGGCTCAATAGATTCTGCATGACCCCCTCGGAGTGGGCCAGTTTAGTGAAAGCTTGTGTTTCCCCAGGTAAATATTTAGACTGGAGAGCCTTCATGTTAGAGGGGGCCAATGAACAGGCTGCACGTAACCAAGCTATGGGCAAACCTGCCTGGGATGTGGATATGCTTCTGGGGCAGGGTAGATTTGCCAATCAGCAAACAGACTTTCCATTAGAGGTTTATGAACAAATTAATAAGATCTGCATTGCTGCCTGGAAAGCACTCCCTAATAAAGAAGAAGTGCGAGGTAACTTAACAAAAGTTGTCCAAGGTCCCACAGAAGCTTTTTCAGATTTCGTGGCTAGAATGGTAGATACAGCAGGGAAGATCTTCAGGGATGCTAATGTAGCTATGCCTTTAATTAAACAATTAGTATATGAACAATGTACAAGAGAATGCAGAAATGCTATTAATCCATTTAAAAGCAAAGACATAGAGGCATGGATGAAAGCTTGTAGAGAAATACGTGGCCCATTAACAAATGCAGGCTTAGCTGCTGCCTTCCTTCACATGGAAGGACTATTAAAGGCTTTATTAAAGGCTAATGGAGCACCTTTAGAGGTTTCCTCAGCTAGGAAGTTTTTAAAAGCTGTAGAAGACAAAGCCCCTTGGTTTTTAGATAAGGGCTTGTTGAATCAAGAGAAACTATCACAAGAGACAGAAAAAGGCCCCCCTCCTGATCCCTTCCACGCAGCTCCATGGCCACCTAGGGAGGGAACACCCATGCCCTTGAAGCAGTCCTCCCCCTAGGCAGAGATCTCAGCAGCTCCATTCCTCAAAAGTAGTAAGAAATAATGTTTTGTGATTTTCTGCATTCAAACCTAACCTGATTTCTCAACCAGGAAGAAAAAGGGTTAAAAAGTCCTGGGTGATCCTCCCTCCCCCCTGCCTGGCCTTGCTGAAGCCTGCATTGGAATGTAAACTGCAACAGTCTCAGCGGGAAAGGGGGGTAACCTGAAGATAAGAAAAAGAAAACAAAAGGGTGTCTGTTTTAAACTTCTGGGTTGCTACACAGAACTAATTCATTTTCCAGGATTCTTGTTTTGTTTTGTTTTTCTTTAATGCTGTATTTTTGAGCTCATAATTTTGATCTTGCATACCTAGGTTAATGATTTTTTTTTCTCTTTTTGATCAGTTCTATTTTTTATTCAACTAAAGTTTTTGAACATCTGTTACATTGCAATGGAGATTCACCTATAAAGTTACAAGGCCTTTGATTTTGTGTTATTTGTATGTCGTGCTGTCTGGTGTCATGTCTTGTCTGCATCAAAACTGAGCGCTCCTAAAATTAAAATTTAAAAATGGATCCAAATACTTTTATTCACGTGATTTAAAAAAGGTTCAATTTAATTGAGTAAACTAATAAAAGTGAAATGTCTTTAAAAATAACTTGCAAGTCTCTAGGTGGTCAAACTAATGGAATGTTGATGTTAAACAATGTCTAATATCAATTGTTTCTAGGACTTTTCTTCAACAGGAAAGAGACAGCAAATACTGTTCAGGACACCTGCCTGCTTTCTTGGTTTTTACAGAATAAGTGAATTAGAGTTAACATATATGGGATTACTCAAATGTGTTTGTAGAGACATCTGATTAATTTGCAAAGTTAAAATGCTAATTGTTAAATAACATCAAGTACTCTTAACTCCTTAAATTCCATGGAGTATCATACTTAAACATTATTGGTGTTTTCATAGGTTGGTAAATAAAAAGGGTTTAAACTTGCTTTGTGTCATCACTAAACTAAAAACAAGGTTACTAAGAGTTATGTCTTAACAAGTACAATTCTATATACAAAGGGTTCTAAAGGTTTCAACTGTGTTTCAATTAGAGTACTATAAACAACAAAATATTTAATCTTATTAAAATAGAGCAATTTATCTAAATTCAGAAATTTCATAAGAGTTGTTTCAGAATGTGAACAAAAAGGGGTCAACAGATAGGAAAGAGAAAATAAAAGGGTCTGGGTATGGAAATATATTTAGTAAAAGGGAAAAGGAAATGTTTCTGGGTAAGGAAGTGCTTGTGTGATGAAATACATGAGGGTCTAAGTAAGTGCTAAGAAAGTCTATGTAAGTAAAGGGCAAGTTTCAACATGTTTGTGTGAAACTGAGTTGGTTGTGTGTATGTGAGACAGCTAAAGCTATTAAAGGTTTTTCCTAAGGTGAAATACTAATGTTCTGATATAAACCAAAGTTTAATCTACATGGTAAAATGACATGGTAAAATGGCAAGGATTTCTTAGAAACACTAATTTACTCTTAACTTTGTGTCTATTAAGTTTTATTCTTTAGAACAATTAGTCTTAAAAATTGGGGTGTATACAATTATGGTTAAACAACTGTTAAAGTATTGTACTGTGTTACAGAGTCTACATTTTTCTTAAGAAACTAAATTTGGTAAGAAAAAAGTGTCAAGGTAATTGTGAAGTGGTTTCTAGTTGTATATGAAATGTGTTCATATTTTTCAGGTACACAAGTTTTAAAGCAAGGAATTTATTAAGCTCTGCTATTCTCCAGATTAAACTTGTCTGTAATGGTAATCTTAAACTTATAAAGAGTAAATTTTAATTAGGAATTTATTTCTATCATTTAATGTTCTATTATAGGACCTGCTATCAATGGGATACGTGTAAAATTTGTTACTTTTTACATTGAGATAAAGAACTTTAAATATAAATGTATTTATAAAAGTTAGAGCCTGACTTGTTTAAAGGTTAATTTTGTGAAACATAAAGGTATTTTGCCACTTTATCACACAAAAGGAGAGTTAAAAACTCTCTCAGCCTTTCTTTAATTCATGTTTTAGATACAATGTTAAATTGTGTTAATTATAAAGTTTATATAGACTCAGGAAACAGTATATGTAGACTACTTAATGATATTTAAGGAAGAAGCAAAGATCAACATCAAAATTAGAACACTTAAGATTTGTAAGGAGCCACGCCTTATCTGAGATAAGGCTCTGCCTCCCACCTTACTGCATGTTAAAGTGACTCCAAAATAAGTCAGACTTCAGCTTATTTAAAGTTATAATCAAAAGATTGGTTTTTTTTGTTGTAAAATTACTATGATCTCAAATAGGGAATATAATGTGGTTCTCAGTCAAAATTCAAAATAGCTATTATACAAGCAGAATATATTTTTACTCTTACTTATTTCATTTTGTAAAACTGTTACCTATTAATGTTTTGCAGAAGTAGCTGCTTCAAGAACACGCAACCTAGGTAACTTGTGATAATAAACCATCACCTAACAAATAGTGGTAACAGATACCAGAACAAATAGTGGTAACTTCCAGAACTAATGCAGACTCCAGTTAGATAAAAGGGTAAATAACTGTAAAGTTATGGACATTAAAGTTAAAGCCCAGTACTCTTACTTTATGACTAGTGAGACTGGCTTGCTGGATGATTAAGATCAAACTTAGAGATTGGAGTACAGAAGGCTAGATACACCAGTATTTGGATCTTTTGCCCTCAGTCAGCCTGAACCCAGGGAATAAGAGGAGTTCTCTAAGGAGCACTTAAGGTGTTGGAAACTGTAGGTGCCATCAATCCTACCAACAAAGTTTCATCTTTATTTACTCAGTTACAAAATTTGATTTTGGACCGTTCTGCACCCTTTTATCCTGTACATATAAGAGCTCATATGGCTCTCCCTGGACCTATTGTTGAAGGAAACGCAAGGGCAGATGCCGCTACCCGCACAATTTGTTTTCTTTCTTCTCTTGACAGTGCTCAAGATTTCATAATAAGTTTCATGTTAACTCCCAAACACTTCGTAAGCACTTCTCTATTCCTCGAGCAGAAGCGAGACAGATTGTCTTAGATTGTTCTCATTGTGTTCCATTCCATCATCTCCCTTCTTTTGGTGTTAACCCCTGAGGCTTGCGACCTCTTACGATTTGGCAAATGGATGTAACTCATATTGCAGAGTTTGGTTCCCTAAAATATGTTCATGTCTCAGTAGATACTTTCTCTGGAATTATGCATGCCTCTGCTTTGGCAGGAGAAAAAGGCCATCATGTCATCTCCCAATGCCTAGAGGCTTGGGCTGCCTGGGGCCTTCCATGCTCCTTCAAGACAGATAATGGGCCGGCGTACACTGGTCAACAATTCACCTCTTTCTGCTCCACTATGGGAGTGCAACTGACTCATGGCTTACCTTACAACCCCCAAGGTCAGGGAATCGTGGAGAGAGCTCATAGAACGATTAAAGAACTTTTACAAAGACAAAAAGGGGGAATAGGAGCAAGCCATACTCCTAAAGAGCGTTTGTCTTTGGCTCTTTTTACCATTAATTTTTTAACTTTGGATGCACATGATAATTCTGCGGCTGACAGACATTGTTCGCCGCCTGCCCCCCCTTTTTCTATTTCTATTATCAAACAGTTCAGAAGTGATTTTAAATTGTTCTAATGACAATATTACCTGCCTGCTTTCAGAGTGTTGGAACGGTAGTGAATCTGTTGCTGTGATTGTAAAGGTACCCACCTTTGTACCTGTCCCAGTGGAGGTCAATCCAGATAATTTTCCGTTGGTGCACCTCTTCAGAGAAAAGAGAGACTTTGGCATTACCGCAGCCATAATAACTGCTATTGCTGTCTCTGCTGCTGCAGCCACTACCGCTGCTCTAGCCATGACCAATCAAGTTCAAACAGCACAAACCATTAATCAAGTCATACAGCAAACTGCACAGGTGCTAGAATCCCAGGACCGCGTCAACAGACATATCCTATCAGGGATCTTGGTGGCGAATCAAAGGATAGATTTACTACAAGTACAGTTGGATGAACTTTTCAACATTGCACAAGTTGGATGCATCAGGGAATCATAAACACATGTGTATAACTCCAGTAAGATATGAAGAAGCAAAAAATCAAAGCCACTTGATTTCCGCCTTTCTTGCAGGCAATTGGTCCCTAGAAGCTGAAAAGATGATGACTCAACAATTATTGCAGATTGCGATTTTAAATGACACCCGTGTTGAGCCTGTTACTTTGAGTCAGTTCTCTAGCTGGCTCACCTCTGTCTTTAGTTATTTTAAAGAATGGGTTGGTGTGGGGATTTTTGGATGTGTTTGTTTTGCAGGCATTTGTCTTTGCTTTTGGCTTATTTGCAAGCTAAGAGTACGTCAAGCACGTGAAAAGGCAGTGCTAATTCAGGCTGTGTTAGCCATTGAAGAAGGGGTGTCACCTTCTGTGTGGTTGGCTAATCTGTCACGGGAATAAGTGGCATTTTTAGTATATCTCTGTTAGAGTTAGAATTATCATTTACGCTAGGTGTCTGCAGGGTATTGCTGTAATTACTATGTACTTTTCTTTGAGGACTGTGAATTTGCATTCTGGGGATTTCTTGTACTAATTAAGGCTTCAATTGTCTTGTAACTTCCACCTTTGATCTTGAGCTATAACAATAATGTTGGAGGAGAGAACTGTTACTGTATGCCTTGTGTTCATTATGGTGCCCCTGTATTGTGCAGCATTGGCAAGAAGGGTAATGTGTTTTCCTACCTCAGGCCTTTGCAGTTGCGTAAGCTGGATAAGCTCCCCCAAGTATGGTTTTCCATACCGCTATGTCTTCATGGACACAGGATGCGAGGCAAAGCACTGCACTTGAGAGTTTTATTTTTGAACCTCAAGGAAGGCATGCCCTATTGCATGTGGGTTTGATGTCCACGTCCCACCCTACGAAAAAGGCATCAGCTTAGGTGATGTCAGGCCTGGAGAAGGCGCCACTCTGGGATTGACGTTCACTGCCGCTTTTGAACAGTAGGATAGGGCCTCTACCTTCACCTGTGTTCATAAAATAAAGAAGGGGGAGCTGTGGTGAGCCGCCTCGCCACCATGATAAGATGGCGCTGGTTTCCTGAAGTGCTTTCTAGGCAAACAAGCCCATATTTGGTTGAGCTAACTGTTGCAAATGGGAACACCTATGAACATAGGCCAAGTGGCAGGAGTAGATTGGCTATTGCAAGAGTATAAAAGTGTATGAATTTGGCTCAAGAGAGAGAAGAAGAAAAACCATGGTTTTATAATATTAAGGTCCTTATTAAACTGCTGAAGGAAGATTCCTGTGTCGTGCTTTCTTGCGGGCGAGGTACACGACAACTTAGTGTGACATGTTTAACAATACAGAATGATACTTCCTAGGTAAAGAAAAATTGCGCTCTTTTGATTCCTTATGCTCTTAAACAATGTACCATGTGAACAGTGATTGCATGGATATTAGTAAGTATTCTTTAGTTTGTACCTAGGTAAGGGTCATTCTGACCCACTTCCCCCATCAATGATCTTATGATGTTAATGTGTAATTTTGAATCATAGCAACAGACACTTATGATTAATGTGATTTTTGGTATAAGAACCCCTACACCCTGTGATCGGGGCTGTTCTCCCAATAGCCATTTTTTGGGGCATTGTGTGAGACAGTCAGCCGGCCAGCTTAATAAAGACTCTCAAATTTGGACTTAGTGCTGATCAGTCTGTTCTTAAGTTGTGCCCTTAACATTTGGAGGCCCCAGCTAGATCGTCCCTGCCTGGTGGGTAACCACAACTCACCACTGATCTGGAAACTCCTGTGGAGGGGAGGGGCCACAAAGTTGCTCCTAGGGGAAGGCCTCTGAGAGACATTCTTCAGCCCCAGGTCGCACAATCTGTGGAGCCCCGCCCCAGGAATGATCTAAATTCTCCAAGAGAGTCACCTGTTTCTGCACCACTGTGGGACTGGTAAGCCTGTTTCTGGTGGATCCACATCTGGGGACTCTGAGGAAGGCTGGATGCAGCATTCCTTCCTGAGTCCGGGACTGGCAAGACATTGCTCAGTTCCTCTGGTCTGGAATCTGGAGTGGCCACTTGTCTGTATCTTTGGTGTTTTATCTGCTCTGTGTATGTTTGTCCTTTTCTGTTTTTTTGTTGCCTTTAAGTGTAAGCATGGGTTAGTCTCCCTCACATCAGTCATGTACTCCCCTCCAGTGCATGTTCCAGGAATTCCAGAAGAGAGCCAGTGACTACGGAACCCACTGTGATGTCTTTTCTCTCTCTAAATTCTGTGAGAGAGAATGGCCAACTTTTGAGGTCAGGTGGCCCCCTCAGGGGACCACCAAATTGTCTTTGGGCAACCTGAACATCCTGATCAAATGATTTATAGTCAAATTTGTGAAAAAAAAAAGGTCAAAAATGCTTTTAGCCATGTTCGCTGAAGCTTACATTAAAATGTAAAATGCTGCCAATAGAAACTTCTAACTATTGGAGTTGGTCCACCAAAATGCCAGGCTAAAATTTTGATGGCTGCTATCCAAGAGACCAGAAAAACCGGTTTAGAACAACACCCCAACCTGAGGGGGCTCTCCCAAGAAGACCAATGGAAGCAGGTTCCCTTGTTGTCTCTTCGGGAAACTCCTTCATGGAGGGATCGGGCATAACCTTTGTCTATATTCTCTTAATTCCTTTTCATCTCTGATGAGAGGGACCACATCAGGATGGAGGTCAAAAAGACTTTAAAATTCTATTTTTTTGAGTTCATAATTTTGATCTGGTGTGCCTAGGTTAATTTTTGATCAGACCTATTTTATCCAATTATAACATTTTCTTAATGCTCTGCTTCATTCAGAGGCCAGTTTACAAGGGTTAACTCTCAATTTAATGGGTTTTAAAAACTAAACTATAAGGTCTTTTCCATCTGTTTATTTTATGTATATGTACACCAGTGTGTTGTCATGTCTACATATATTTGGTACCAAAATTGACATATGAGCTCATAAATTAAAATTTTAAAAGATGGATCCATATGCTTTTGATTTACATGATTTAAAAGATTTTTAAATTGGGTAAACAAAAACATGGCTTTCAAGTTACTAACATAGTTTTGTTTCCAGGTGCTCAAAAAATAAATAAAATGTTAATTTTATAAAATGTGCAATATCCATTGTATCTAGGTTTTTCTTTAACAGGAAAGAAATGGCTGATAAGGCTCAATACAATTCTCTGATATGTTGGGTTTTAAAAAAATAACTAAATGAGATTTAACACATATGGGGTTGATCATGGATGTGTTTGTTAGAGACATCTGATTGGTTTAAAAAGTTAAAATGCTAACTGTTAAATATAACATCAAGTACTCTTAACTCCTTGAATTCCATGGGGTAACATACTTAAAATATGTTTGCTGTTTTCATAAATTGGTAAGTAATAAAAGGGTTGAAATTTATGTTATCACCAAATACATGATTACTAAAAGTCTTAACAGGTATTATTCTATATAAAGGGTCCAAAAGTTTCAACTGTATTTAAATAGAGTTCTATAAGTAACAAAGTATTTCATTGGATTAAAATGGAGTAATTTATCTGAAATCAGAAATTCATAAGGGTTGTTTCAAAATATAAATTTTAAAAAGGGGATCAACAGATGAAAACATTACAAGATTTTAGATATAAAAATATATTTAATAAAAATGTTTCTAGATAAAAAGTCTTTATGTGATAAAATAAGGATGTAATATATCTATATAAAAAACAAAGAGTGTCTAAGTGATTAAAAATGTTAATTAAGAGTAAATTTTTAAAGGTTTACATGTATGTGTAAGTAACACAACAGTTAATCAAGGTTTTTCCTTAGGTCAAATATTAATGTACTGATATAAACCAAAGTTCAGTCTATAAGCTGAAATGAACAATAATTCTTAAAATATTAATTTACACTTAACATTGTATCTGTTAAGTTTTATTCTCTAAGCAACTAGTCTTAAAAATTGGCATTTGTACACCTCTGGTTGAACAGCAACTGTTAGAATAGTACATTACAAAGTCTAAATTTTCTTTAAATGCTAAACATGGTTAATATAAAAACATCAATTTAATTATGATTCTATCACTTTTATTCATATATTAAATGTGTTCATATCCTCCAGGTATACAAGTCTTTAAAAGGTTTAAAAGAACATTTTATCAAGCTGGTGTTCTCCAACCTAATGTTGTGCTGGTAATTTTAAACTTATCAGAGTAACAAATTTTATTGGGGATTTATTTATATCATTTGGTGTTCTGTAACTGGACCTGAACCTTATGTTACTTTCTGCACTGGGATAAAAATGTAAATGTATTTTGAAAAGATAACAAGATTCTGATCTGTTTAAAAGTTAATATCTTGAAACAGAAAAACATTTTGCCACTTTACTACACAAAATGAAAGCTAAAAGCTCTCTCAGTTTTCTTTGATTCATATTTCAGGTGTAATGTAAACTTAGGAAACAATATATGTAAACTTTATAAAATGATATTTTTAAAAAAGATAAAGATCAGCTTCAGAACTAGATGGCTTTACCTAAGATTTATGAAGAGCCCCACCTTACCTGAGATAAGGCTCTGCTTCCTACCTTATTACATGTTAAATAGCTCCAAAATAAGTCAGACTTCAACTCATAAGTTATACTCTAAAGATTGATTTTTTGTTATAAAATAACTGTGAACTCATATAGAGAATAAAATATATAACTCAGTCAAAATTTAAGATAGCTATCACACAACTAAATATGTTTTTACTTTTGTTAATTCCATTTTGTATTTTCCTTGTAAACTCTGTAACTGTTGATTGATTAATGTTTTACAGATGTACTTCTTCAAGAACAATCTAAATTAATTTGAGATAATCAGCCAAATAACTATAAAGTCATAGACATTAAAGTTAAAACTCAGTACTCTTACTGTATGACTGGTGAAACTGACTTGCTGGATGTTTAAGATCAAAACTTAAAGATTGAGATTAAAATGAAGGAACCAAAAAATTAGTATTTGACTTTTGCTCTCAGAGTCAGCCTGAACCCGGGGAACAAGAGAACTTCTCTAAGGAGCTTTGCAACTCTGGGCCACACAACCTTCCAATCAGGGAGACTAATGAGACCACTAGAGGATGAAAAGTCAATCAGTGCACCCACTGCAGAGGAGGGTCCTTGGGAAAGGGAGTCAACCCTAATGCTTCCAAAGGAAGCCACCTCATCAAGGAGACCCTACCAGGTGAATGGCACTAAAGGAGCTAAGAAGCTGCTCTCAAGTTCCCCAAGAGTGACCCTTCTGGGAAGTGAGCTGACTCTTAACAGCAGATAAGAACAAAGTCAATTTGACCAGCTTGATCTTAAATACCTAGCAAAAACAGTTAAAACTAAAACACAGTCATTCCTGGACATTTTAAGTAAAACTAGAGGTAGCAAAAAATATTCTTAGACAAAAATGCCTGATAACTATCAAGAGAAACTGTTAGAGTTATAAGGTTTTAGTCAGTTTTAGGCCTACAAATCATTGTAACCTCCAGTGCAGGTAGATTTAATCCATGTTTGCTAGTATGATTCTCTAGGCCTGAGTAATAAAAATAAATGAATCTCTACTAAACAAAAAGATCGTACCAGTAAAGAGATATTTTACAAAAATCAGATGACATTGAGTAATTAATTAAATGTTGTGCTTACATTCCTGATAACTCCAACAGTGTTAAGATCTACAGTTACAATCTCCAGCCTTGTTAGACTTTTTTAGGCCTTTTATGTGAACAACGTCTCAGCTTTTCCACATCCTGGTAAGAGATTATTAATTTCTATCAGCTTCATGATATTCATTGACATGTTCCAGATGCTATTTATTTTGTACTCATGGTTTTTTGTTTCTTTCATAAAACAAGACTTTTATCCCTAGAAAGATCCAATTTCTAAAAAGAAACTTTTTACTGCTTGCCCCACCCCACATCACCCCCTCTGAGCTTGAGGCAGCAAGAGCGGTCATCACTCTTTTTCCTTACAGCAGTAAAAAGTCCCTAAAATTAGAGGGGTAATAATAAAAATTTTAAAAAGAGAGTCAATATAGACAGGTAAATTGGGTTAAATCTCAAAAATTAGGGCCAGTTTGGGTCCAGAAAGTTGGAGGCAAATGACCTCAGAGATTAAAATGTTAATGCTTTCAGAGTCCTTCCTCCACCCTTACCAAGAATCTGCTCCTATTCTAACCTGTTGTTAAGTCTCTCTATCAGGTTCAACTTATGAGACAACCAGCCCCAAGAGACCACTGATTTCCAACACCCATTTCAGTCAGAAGACTATGTCTAAAGGACTAACACCCGGCTGAAATGGAGGGGACCTTACTCACAACATGGAGTCAAGACAACAGAAAAATGGACAGCCCTCAGAGACCCCAAACACCGTCTAAAGATAAGACTGGAAAATGTTAAACATGTTTTTTCTCTTACTTAAATTATGTCAGGAATAACCCCATGCTTAACCCTTCAACTATTTGAGATTACCAAATGGGATAAATTCTGTGTCACATCATTCCCCAGGTGTGCTATTATGATAAAGAGGGAAGAATAAAACATATGGGACTAATATCTAAACTAGCGGCCCTGTCTTAGCTCTCTTCTAGTGGGAATAGGTATAGCAGGCTCCACAGCTGTAGGAACCACTGTCCTGATTACTGGAAACCAGAATTTCAAAACTTTAAGTAAACAAATAGATTTGGACTTAAGTGAGTTAGAAAACTCTGCAACTTGCTTAGACAACTCCCTTGATTCACTTGCTGAAGTAGTTCTACAAAATAGAAAAGGATTAAATTTGCTATTTTTAAAATAAGAAAAATTATGTAATGCCTTAGGGGAGACCTATTGTTTCTATACTAACCACCCAGGTGTCATTCATAATAGTTTATCTTTGATTAAAAAAAGACTCAAGGAGTGGAAGAAAAAGTTAAAACCTGAAAAACATTAGTACCAAAATCTTTTCTCTTGGTCACCCTGGTTAACTACTCTAATAACCACAATGGTGAGTCCTCTCATCCTAGTGATATTGGGACTTTTAAGTGGGCAATACCTGATAAAATGTTCAACTAAATATGTTAGAGATAGAATCCAGTCTCTTAAGCTAAAGGTGTTGCACACTCACTACAATCACCTATGCACTTCTAATGAATCAATGATTTGCTTATGTACAAAAAGCAGTGGGGAACATGATGGGCTGACAGATCTGACTCCATGAGAATGTTATAGGCAAAACTCTAAGGAAAATGACTAAACAGACTCCATTTTGCTCTGAGACTCCATGTTATGTAGGAAATAAGCTACTCCCATGGGAATACCCCGACTCTGTGCCCATTATCTGTTACTTAGTGTGACATGTTTAACAATACAGAAAGATAATTCCTAGGTAAAGAAAAATTGCACTCTTTTGATTCCTATTGCTCCTAAACAATGTACCATGTGAACAGTGATTGTGTGGATGTTAGTAACCATTCATTAGTTTGTACCTAGGTAAGGGTCATTCTGACCGACTTCCCCCTCTGTTGATGATCTCATGATGTTAATGTGTAATTTTGAATCATAGCAACAGACACTTATGATTAATGTAATTTTTGGTATAAGAACCCCTATGACACTGTAGTTGGGGCCATTCTCCCAATAGCCATTTTTTGGGGCATTGTGTGAGGCAGTCAGATGGCCAGCTTAATAAAGACTCTCAAATTTGGAATGTTCAGTGGTGACCAGTCTGTTCTTAAGTTGTCCCCCACAACACCAGGATAAAAGAGAAAAGAAACCAAATAGAAAAAATACTGTTTGATTTGGAATCATTGAGCATGCAGGGAGTTTGGGGTATACAAATAATCTCCAGGAAAAATTCAAAACCTATGGATAGGGAAGGAAAATGAAAAGCACAGGTCCTCCCCATGTCTGAGTCATACCATAAGAATCTGTGACAGGATCCATTTGATTTTCTAAAGTGTTAAATTTTATACTATTTTTTGCCTTCTATCTGTAGGCATTTAATACCTGGTAAAAGCTACAAAATCTTTGTTTCCTGTCCATTCTATGTATATCTGTGTACCTCTGTGTATTGTATGGTGTGTCTACATATGTAGTTGTGTCTATATCATACATGCTACCAAAATTAGCATATAGATAAATGAGTGCTTAGAAATTTTAAAGCAGAGAATGGATCCAAATGACTTTCAGTTCATGTGTCTTTAAGTGGTTAAATAAATATGAGTAAAGATGCCTTTAAGATTACGAACCCACATGTTTTCTTACCACTCATCAATCAAGAGATCATTGATTTCTTTAAAATATTTAAAGTACAATGTCCTCTGCCTTTAAGGATTTTTCTTTGTCAGGAATTACTGACTTAAATTTCAACTACACTTATCTGATACCTGGTTTCTGATGGGTAACCTAGGTTAAAAATATGTAAATGAATTTTCACATAAATGTAGTTTATCTTCATAACTGTGTTTTTATAAGTCATTGGTAAATGGGAAAACACTAAGATTGCTTTGTTTGTGGATCTCCACTGAAAACAAGGCTACTAAGAATTAAAATCTAAAAGTTATAATCTTAATTGTGAAAGAACAATAGTTCCAGTTGTGCTTTAAGTACTGTGAAACAAAGTATTACAACTTATTAAAAATGAGAAATCTGTATTAATTCATATATTTTTAATGATTGTTTCTGAATGGAAATTTAAGAAAGGTTCTCACACTGGAAAAGAAATACAAGCAAGTACAGCTATGAAAATATACTTTAGAATGGAAAAGTAGAAAGCATGGTAAAGTAATATTCTTATGCTGAATTCCAAGATGAAAAATAGGACAAAATAAGGACATTCTACAAAATAAGTTGTAAAAAACCTAAGAAAGTTGACAAAGGATTGTAGAAAGTAAATCTGAAAAAGTTCAAGTATGGGATTAGTTAACTACATTAGCAGAAAATTATGCAAGGTTCTCATTCATAACCTGTAATGTACTAATTCTCTATGTTTAGAAACAATGGCACCTTAAAATGATGATCTGCATTTCACCATCAAGATAATTTCCTGTGTCTGCTAAACTTTTAATATAACATTTTAAATGTTATTCTACACTTGGTGTTAAACTTCAAAGATAATTACTAAATTTAGTTAATAAGGACATCAGTGACCCTAACCATTACTGATATCTTTGTATATGAGATGAATTACACAAGCCTTTTAAAATGTAATGCTGAGGAGAACATATACCAAGTTGCTGTTCTCCAACCTAAATTGTTTTTAACAATAGTCTACTTCAGATTTATAGAGAAAATAAACAATTTATTATTGATGATTATTATTATAAGAACTAATCAAATTGCTTTTTATTTATGTCATGTAATATTTTTAACTGGATAAAGGTAGTCTGCTATCCTATACGTATAGATTTTGATATATATATTTGAAAAATAAAATTTTGCATTAACTCTTTAAACTGAATTGGAAATTTAAATGCATTTTTAGAATAATCAGTATGATTTTTTGAAGTTTAGAGCTCTCTTTTTTGAAAATAAATGTTACATTTTTATTCTTTGTTCTATTTATTTATAAATGACAGCAGAATGCATTTTGGTTCATTGGACACAAATGATGTACACCTATTCATTTCTGTGGTCGTACACAATGTAGAGTCACATCATTCCTGTAATCATACATACACATAGAGTCATGAGATTTGTCTCATTCCATCATCTTTACTTCCCCCAAACCCACCTCTCCCCTCATTTCCCTCTACACACATCAACTTTCCTATATTCTTCTGTTACAACTCCCCTCATTATGTGACAGGATTCGCTTATCAGAGAAAATTTTCATCCTTTGACTTTTTGGGATTGGCCTAATCCACATAGCATAAAATTCTCCAACTCCATCCATTTACCTGCAAGTACCATAATTTTATTCTTCTTTATGACTGAGTAATAAACCATTGTGCATATTTACCACAGTCTCTTTATCCATTCATCTATTGAAGGGCAACTAGGCTGGTTCTATAATCTAGCTATTGCGAATTGAACTACTATAAACATTGATATGGTTGCATCACTGTAGTATGCTGATTTTATATCCTTTGGGTATAAACCAAGGAGTGGGCCACTGGGTCAAATGGTGGGTTCATTCCAAGTTTTCTGAGGAATCTTCATACTGCTTTCCAAACTGGTTGTACCAGTCTCCAGTTTCACCAACAAAGTATGAGGGTACTTTTACCTACATTATCACCAACATTTATTATTACTTGTATTCTTGATAAGTGTAATTCCGACTGGAGTAAAATGAAACCTTATATGTGTTTTGATTTGCATTTTTCTTATTTCAAGAGATGGTGTTTGTTAATCAATTATACTTCTTTGAAGTGTCTGTTTAGACCCTTAGCCCATTTATTGATTGGGCTATTAGTTTTCTTGGTGTTAAGTTTTTTGAGTTCTTTATATATACTGGAGATTACTGTGGATTTCTCTTAGTCTTTCTTTTTTAGGTATGTTTCAGATATAATGTTATATTATGTTAACTGATATTCAGATAGATTCAGAAATAAAATGGGAGAATATTGTAATGTGATATTTAAGTAAATGGCTTTAGAAATAAAACTCATTACCTAAATTTGTCATGGCTTCACCTCACCTGAGTAAGGCTCGGCATCTCACCCTACTCCATGTTAGGATGGCTACAAAGAACACCACAATTAAGCACACTTAAATTTTTGTTCAAAAGATAGATTATTTTGTTCTAAAGTTTACTGTGATCTCAAAATAAACAGGTATATTATGCATAACTAATTGAAAGATTGGGATAAAAAATGTATTTCTTGGTTCATAGCTGTTAGAAAACCTGAATATGGTTTTGCCCTTTTGTGTTTCCTTTTGCATCTTCCTTGTAAAACTTTGTAACTCTTTCCTATTGGAATTTGGAAGAAGCACTGCTTCTGAAAGAACAACCTGAATTAATTTGAGACAATAATGCATCACCTATAGGACACATAGATACAAAGCTGACTTCCAGTACTATTAGTGACCCCAATTACATTGAAGGCTTCACTGTAAAATTACAGTCATTGTAGTTAAAACCAGTAATTTACCTCACCACTGGTGAAACTGACCTGCTGGTTGTTTAAATCCTAAACCTGGAGACCACAGGTGAGGAAGTAAAAGGGCCAAGGAAAAAGCAGCCAATATTTGGCCCTACAGTCAGCCAAGAACCAGGGAACAATGGAACCCCCAATGTCCCTGCAACTCCAGTGAGTGACCTAAATCCCTGATCAGAGGGACTGAATTGACCTTGGAAAGAGGAACACAAAGAGTTCACATTCTGAAAAGAGGAGAGTCATTGGAAAGGAAATGTCTCTCATGTTTCCCTGTGAATCCACATGTGGTCAGCAAAACCCTAACCCATCCTGCCAGATGGCACAACAGGTAGAGAAATATCTAAAGAAGCCAAGGACTTCTCCAAGGTTCCCAAGATTGATCCCTGACAAATCTCAGTTGATGCAAAGAGTAGAGAGGAAAAAGTTGATTTGTGAGCAACTTGGTCTTAGACAACTAACAGGACGATACAACCAAAGCACAACCATACATTGACATTTAAAAGACAAGTACTTCTTTTATTGCTACATGAGATATACCTGTATGTCAGTCCTTCCAAAAGTAAGTGAGAGTTGGAGGGCATAAAGGCAGGGTTTTTATAGAGGAGTGCCTGATAAACATCACAAAAATTTCTGTCTGAGAGACAAGTCTCTTTTGTGTCAATCTGAGACCTATAAATCTTCCTAATGCCATGCAAAGGCCAACTTCATCTATTTTTACCTTGTTTGCAGTTATGATTATTATAAGCTGCTGCTCAGACTCCTCCTCTGGAGTTTGTGATTCATCACTTGTAGTCTGGTTATTTGGTTTAAATAAAGACCTATAAAGAAGACAAGTTTCAAAGCTGGAAAACACCTTACCAAGTGCTCCTATTACCTGGGATGAGTATCCAAACTGCTATAAAGGAAGAAATCTTTACCATGGGTGAATTCCAAATCAAAATATTAATATATCTAAGATGCCTAGAAATTCCAATGGGAACATGAACAAAAGTGAAAATAAGATCAAAAGTTAACATGGAAAAAAGGGGGACTTGGGGGAAATATGAAGTGTGGTAAACAGTTTTTAGAATACAGCATGTAGGCTTAATTGGGATGCTAGATGAAACCATAGGAATTTTGAGCTTTCCAATCTGTATCCAATCATGGGCATTTTAATCATAGCTTTTGCCTTTGTCCTCACAAATTTCAAAATTATTTGATCACATTGATCATTAGCTTAGGTTCCTCTTACCAGATCAAGGGCTATGCTGTGGTGGGACAAAAGCACATGATGGTCTGGCCAAGAGTGCACAAGGAGGGTGTGCAGATCTCCTTGCCAGGTTTGTTCAGCAGTACACCATTCTGCAGAAATCAGGTTTGCCTTTCCCTGTTATTTCTGGGCACGTGTTTGATTCCTGTGGTAACCCAGTATTTCTAAAGCTATCAGGAAGACTGTTTTGTGGCTCTTTTTCTTTAATGGTTTTCAGTTTTCCCTTTGGTAATAGACTATTGATGTCACACAAAGTCCAGATGCAGACATTTACATTCACATCCCTCACACATGGTGATAGCTTCTCCCACATTGTGATGAGGTCACAACCGTGGACTTGAGGTGAGAAAGAACTGCTCAAGGGACAGGAAATGCTGTAGCCTCATCAGTGATATGAATCTTCCATTATATTTTAGTTGATCAAATCACTGTACAGCTGTGGTTACAGTAACTCAAGCAGCTTAAGCAGTAGGCTCACTTGAGCTCAGAGTTCAAGAACAGGCTCTTCAACAGAGTGAGATTCCATCTCAAAAATTTAAAAAAACGTATTTGAATATTTTCTGGTGCACAGTATTTGTAACTGATATTGAGGGAGGCAAAAAAAGCACCAAATGCCTACATTCATCCTCTGGCTAGCGTAGACATTCCAGGAATCAGAAGAATTAGCAACCTCCTGTGTCTTTGGGATCAACATCCTTGGGAGTTTTCCACAGCACCCTCAGGAGTGCAGTTGGTATGTGCACATGCTACTGCATAAGGAAGGGAATAGCTTTGGCTTTCCTCCAGAAGCTGACCAGTTCTGCCACTGAACAACTTTCACATTGACCTTATAGACTTCAATCCAGCAGCCTGATTTCTTTAGTTATGGTCATGTAACTATAGGTCAAAACACATATTCACCTGCCACCCAGCTATGTTTATGAGCTGGAAGGATGCAGGATTGGGGTTGGGAATTTGTTCCTTGGATGCCTGCACCACTGCTGTGACTCTCATGTGCCACTTTAGAATGAAAGTACTTGTTGTAGCAGCAATATTGATCATTGGCTAAGTGCTGGAAGCCGAGGCCTCACAGCCTGGATGTCAGTGATCAAATTCAGAATTTCCTCACATATTTTATCAGCAATTCATTTACTTAACTTATGTGGGACTTAGTTTTCTGCAGTATAAAGAGGAGGTCATAATTCCACAATTCTCATAGCATTACTGTGGTCATTAAGAGTTAGTATATATACATTGTGCTTGCACACAAAGAGTAACTGCTGTTCTTATTTTTTCAACATAAATTGCTTTATCAATTTGACTGTCATCCTTGTGCAGGAGCCATAAGAGAGTCCTTTGCACCCTGCCACTGTCAGTATACACACTGCCAAATGAACACTATTGTTAGCTCTCACCTACGTGAACCATGAAACAGATTTTGTCTGTGTTCTACAACTGAGGCTGAAAGAGTAAGACCACTGATTGGAGGCAATAAGTTCAACAGAAGAAAACCTGAGTATGAATTAGGTCTGTGTGTTTCCAAGACACCTGAGCTCTCTCCTGTACTGACTCCTGTTTTGCTGCTGCTATTTTTTCTACCCTAAATATTATTCAGATGAAAATAAAATAATATTGAAAGAAATTAATATATGAAAATGCAATTGAAAGAAATACATGGTGAACAAAAGGTACAATTGAGTGGAAAAGCTCCTGGAGTTAACATGGAGGAAATTTCATTTTCCTTACTGATGCTGGTTGCTCTAATCAAAGAAATGAACCATAACTCTAATCATATCAGGCATATAAAGAGAGTTGTATTTATGCAAATTTTTCTCTTGCTATGACAAAATACCACTTCCAAAATTCATTCTTTCTAGCCAAGGGGCAACTTAAGGACACTGAAAGATATCTGATTTAGTCATGAGCCATAACAAAACAGTTCATCAATTATTTAGCTTTATTTTTTCTTCTGTGGATCACACCAAGAGAAACATATCTTCTGAGAACATTCCCAGCCATTTTATATTGTATTGAGAGACAGGATCTTACTAAGTAGCTTAAAGCCTCACTATGTTGCTGAGGCTAACCTCAAACTTGCAATTCTGTCTCAACCTCCAGAGACACGGGGTTTACAAGTGTGTTCCACTGTACATGGCTAGACTTAGCAACTTTACAAAGAATAATTGTTTGGATTGCAACTCCTTCATTCTCAATTGGAGATTGCAAAATACAAAAGGTGGAATGATCAAAGTAGTTGTTATCCAGCACTGTACAAACATATCCTCCCCTTTCCCAATGTGGATTGAAAGAACTTGATTATCCGTTTTCAGTGCTGATTAACATCAAAGCACTGACGGTGGCATAGCCAATGCCCACCAGCATCTGGACCACAAGAGGAGCTGGATCATTCTTCTGTATCATTCCAGAGGAGGATGAGAAAATGCAGTCAATGAAGTACATGACCACAAAGAAGCCCATGAGCAGCAGGATGGTCCTGGTGGCCCTCATCTCTGGGGATGCCCTTGGAGACAGGCTGGTGCTGTGAAGGTGCTGGCACTGCCTCTTATGCCTGCACAAGTGGGTCACCATGTATACACTGACAAGGGCCATCAGCCCTATAAAGAAGAAAACATCCCAGAGTATACCTATCAGGGAAAAGAAGGTGTTGAAGTAGTGATGTGTGGAAGAAACCCTGCAGGTTTCAGAGAAAAACAGTAAAGCTGATGTGTCATTGCTGGGTCCTCCAATGCAGACTAAAACACGAACATTAATGAACATGTTGAACACCCAGAGAATGAGAAAGCAACACAGACTGTTCTGTAGAGATGTCTGTTTGAACTTTGCCAGAAAGGAGCTTCTGGGGCTGAGGGTGATGGCCTGAATGACACTCAGGAGGCAGGTGGTACTAACAGACAGGCTTCTCATCAACCTGTACAAGTAGACAACTGCTTTACATGTGATGTCATTCCAAATGTCCTGAACCCCAAAAATGTCTGTATCCAGGAATGTCCTGATTAATAGCATCAGCATATGAATTAGGGCCAAGTGAGCGATGGTCAGATCAGTGGGTTTGGGCCTGTGCTGCAGAAGGAACGTGACTTTGTGGAAGAGAAGCAGGAAGACATTGGCTGTGATCCCAATGTCAATTTGGGAGGAAAAGGAATTTCTCAGAGCAATAAAAATGTAACTTGTATTGCTTTTTGTCATTTCTTTTTTGTTGAAAAGAAGTATAGAGTCAATGTCTGAGGATAACATGAAGATCAATTCTCTGTGTCACAAATATTACAAGCTTCAACATTCCCAACCACCAAGAATTTCCACCTCAAAATATGTGGGTACCCTTTAGTGCACCCTTTCCAAACTCTTTAAATACTCAAGTCCAGATTCTTCTTTTTTACACTATGCATTATTTTGCAGAGTAGGGCAACACTTAATTTGTATTTGTGTGTGCACAAACCTGATAAAATCCTGAGCATGGTAGCATTTAAAGTGAATTCAAATGAGGCAGATTGCAGGAATGTCCAAATAGAACTTCCAAGGAGAGGGTGTCAATGGGCAGCTTCATACAGGCCTACACATTCAGTGTTTTCCACTGTGGACTATTCATCACCAGATTGCAGGCAAAATATTGATATATGTGGTCTCTGACATTAGTTGCTTACATCCATTTACTTACTTTTTGGTTGTGGGAATTGAACCCAGATTTGCTCAACCACTGAGCCTTATCTGCAACTCATGTTACTTAGAAACAGGGTCTCATCAAGTTGTGTAGGACCTTGCTAAATTGCTGAGTCTGCTTTTGAACATGTGATACTCCTGCATCAGTTTCACAAGCTGCTGGGATTACAGGTGTGAGCCACTTCATTGCACAAAACTTAAATAGTTTGTGGGGCATAGTATTTAGTGTTTTAAATAGGAGAGAGGAATGTACCCTGGTCCTGAGACAGGCATTTCTATAAGACAGCAAGCTTTCATATCTTAAGTTAGGAATGGTATTTCTACAGAGGAGACAGAAGAAAAATTATACTAAACAATTTTGTGATGACATCCTCATGTAATATTTCCCTATAGAATGAAGGTATTAATTTTATTTCAATTTTAATTTGAAGCATATACTTATGATGTACATAACATTTTAAATGAGACTTGTAGCATATTTGCACAATTTTATCATCTGATAAACAAGTGGGTAATGCTATCAGATATTTTCCTAGTTACCTAAAAAATTATCAGTATAATCAGTTACTAATGGTGAACAAAAATGACAAAGAGTGAAGTATTTCAAGTCTAGTAAAATAATTGCTTTGAAAACTTTGGGGAAGTACCATGGTGTAAGGTGGAAAGTAAATAGTCACATTAAAAAATTTAATTTTTTGCAATTGATTAATTTAGTAAAAACAATTCTGTATGTACACCTTCAGCAAAAAGAGATCTACACCCTTGGTGTGCCCACAAGAAACAGAAATAAATGTTAATACAATGATCCTGTGGTCTCCACATTTTAGGAGCTACAGACTGTCATTTGTAGCACAGCACTACATGGTTTCTGTATTCTATATGGCTTTCATTAGAATGTGCCCATTTCTGTATGCCTATTTCAAGTAAGATATAAGTTATACAGTGCTGTTTTGATAAAGTTTCTTTAAGACAAAATAAACGGGATATATATTTCAAATGCCCTGTAAAATCATATAAAATGAAATAACTGATTCCCTTCTACATTGTTACTTATGTGAAATACAGGTTTTTCTTGAATTCAGTTGAATTCAGTTTAAAAAATAAACCACTGAAGACCAAATCTCAGGAGGAAGTGTCTCTCTAAATTTTCTGTGCACTGTGGACTGAGGGCACAACATTGCTAAGGGGCCTGCACTCCTGTCTATGTGATCATGGGAGGGAAGGTTTAAGCTGGAAGGTGCCACAGACTTGCAAACATGGGAAGGGAATCATGATTTCAGGGGAGAAGTATCTGAAAACCAGTTTAATATTACATTTTTTTCCCGTAGGAGAAATGTCCTTGTTACAACTGGAAAACCAACCTCCTTTTCTCACTGTCCTGATCAAAAAATGTGGTAGAGTCAGACACTCTCAGGAGTCTCACACATACACTGACTTCCCTGGAGACATCAAGAAAGGAAGCAACTGGGCGTCTGCAGCTGTGCAGATCACACATGCATATTAGCAAGACATAGAGCCCACTTCCATACATTTTACATGTAGTTGTATTATAAAGAAAGTTATGTATCTACTTCTTTTCTATTTTATCACTTTTATTATAAAACATCCTGAAAGTGTGGACATTTCATGAATGCAAGCTAATAGAGTCCTCTTACCCTGTTCTTTCCCAGCTGTGACTCACCCCATTCATATCCACCAAGTACAACTCAGTCCCAGAGGTGGAGAAAAGAAGGCCTGTACAACATCAGGATGATCCAGGTTCCACTCCTCAAACAGAGTTATTCAGAGAGAGGATGCTGAAATAGCACCTGGGTGCCCTAATGTGCCAAACCTCACTTATATCATGACAAGCCATCCTCAGACTGGAGGCTCTGAATATGGTGACAAAAATCACACAACAAATAATAATGTGAAAAAGAATTTCAGAAATAGATCACATTCAGGAAGGTAATAATGGGGAGGAAAAAGGAAAGTCTAAGTGGGCAGATTAGAGTATATAACATAAGTGGAGAAAAAAGTGTGAATGGAAGTCTGTTTCTTTAAAAAAAAAATCATCAACAGGCTCCCTAGGAGTGGACATTTGAGGTCCCTTCAAGAGCAAGGTAACTTGGCACAGACTCCCTTTCCTACCCTGACCAAGGAAGCCTTCATTTAAACATTTTGTATCCCGCCATCGTCCAAATCACAGACAACTCTGAAATATATGCTCTCATCCAATGGGTCAGACACTAGTGAACAATACTAAAGGTGCTGCAACCCAGCCAGTGGCAAGGACAGCACTAGACACTGAGGATGACTCTTAGAAGACCCCTACATCACCTGGAGCTACTGTGGCATATGTTACTATGGCCAGTGTCTGGACAGACACAACCTGGAGGCAGGGATCATGATACATCCTTTTTCAGGTGCACCATGTACACAGTCACATGTATGCTGTAAATACTGAGATTTCTGTCTTCATTTAGTGATGTACATTAGATAAATGAAAGGGCATATTTAGTTTGTTATCATACCTGACAAATTCACCATCACTTCTCCATCAACTTTCTATTTAACTGTGACATATTGGAGAGATTACACAACTGGTCCTTTGAAGCCAGGAAGGGGTGACTGTCATCACATGGTTGCCTCCTAAGCAACAGCAGCCCCTGGTCATTGCTCAAGCTTGAATCCCCCTGGCAGACAGAACTTGATCAAAGCTTGACACCATTGGTTTAGATTTTGAGATCAAAACAGACAAAGTATATCTGAATAAGAAAATGCTAATTGATATTTTATAGGACTGTGAGGTTCAGCTCTAAGACAATGATTTGAACAAACAATATAATTCACTTCTGAGAAATTAAAAAGCATTTTGTCATATATAATGATTTATCATTACCTGAGGCATGGAGAGAAATGCTTAAAAAATACTTTGAATTGATTTACGGAGACAAGAGTAGAAAAACCAACTATGTTTAATAAAATTCTGGGATTATAACTTGTCTCTTCCTTGGTTAATATGATTATGTATTAGTAAAGCTGAAGTAGAAAATAACTAGATTGCAAATACTATGTATGTTTAGAAATGATATAGCAAAAAATTAAACTCTTGGTAGTCTGAGAAATAGATGGAAACCAAAAATGATTTACTCAAAATAATAATTTCTTATGAAAAACATCTACACATTTTCATGAGTCACCAAATTAAAGGGCTAAAACTATAAGAAAGAAATTTTCCCTTTGCATTTTAAACACTCCTCTGAGCTATCGAGTATCTGAATAACTGGATATATAATTTAGGGAAACTGATATAAAACTTGGCTTTTCTGATTCTTCATCACAATCACAGAAGCCTCCTCACACACTGATGCTGCATCTGAGGAATAGAAAGGCACTTACCTATGCAGGGTCATGGGGAGTCAGGGGACCAGAGCTGATCCTGCACAGTTTTAAGAAATGGATGCTTTTAACTCACCTCTCTGTAGGCCTTTAATTTTAGCATCTGTAAGAAGGTGACAGGATCCCACTGGAGGACCCAGAACTGTGGCTTCCCCTGTGGAACCTGTCACCTGTCTCTTACTTTTACTTTAATCTCTGCTGGATAATAGCAACCTGGGGAGAGTCAAACTCAAAATTTTCCTCTCAACTCCCTGGATACATCTGTGTGAGGGATCTGAATGCTCCCAAACACATAGAACACATGATACTCCCATTTTCTTAACCTATGTACAAATTAGTACAAAATTATTCCATATTCTGTAAAGCTTCTACTTTGAGGTGAGTGGTTCTTGACAACTCCAATGTGTTCCCAGTGACTCTGAGTGTCCTCTCTCTAAAATGTGAGACTACTGTCACTAGTCCACTCTCACACTGACCATGTGGTTTAGGTTATTTTGTCTTCCAGGATTTCCAAGCTCAGCTTCAGGTTTGCACTTCTGTTTCAGGTTAAGAAATATATTAAAATATCCATTCTGACCATGAGCAAAGGAAGCAAAGAACATTCATTTTTATCCAATTTATTTTTATTCTCCAGGAATTTCTTGTGTGACTAAATGCATTGGAAATGTACAACCCCCCCCCTATTTAATGACCTCCTGAGATTAAACCCACATTTTGTCTAAGAATCAGGAAAATTTTCATTCTGGGAATGAGTAATAAATATTCCTGGGGGGGGGAAAGAGATAGAGAGAAAGAGAGATAAATCAATCTTCATGGGCCAGTGTGATGTGACCAGAGGGCTCTGTGGAAGTAGAGTAACCTCAAGCTTCAAGTCTGAACAGTCTATGAGAACAGTGATATTGGAAAATTTGAACAACTCCTAAAATTTCTGTTTTATTAAATTTATTAGTAAGGAAACAGAATCGTGAGTAAAGTATCTGTTTTTTCAAAGACTCTTTTAAAGAGAAAAGTTATAAACTCAGGACAATTCATTTTCATAGACCTGGATAGACTAAGTACACAACCTTGAATTTATTGACTTAATAAATAATGCCATACACAAAGCATGTATCCATATCGTGGGGCTCACCAGGCTATGACACAGGGATCCTCCACCGAGATCTTTCCTCATGTTCCTTAACAGGAATGTGGCATAATTTGTGGTTGCTAATCAGACAGATTGTCATCAAATGGGAAGAGACATTGGGTGGTAGCCCACAATTACCAGCAAAGTTAAATCTTTTCCAGAACAATGAAACTGTCAGATAAGGTAGACAGGTAAGTATGCTTTTTCCTCAAGCAACTATCTACTACCAAGGTTTTTAATGTCACCAAAATGATGTCAGCAAAATGTAGGATTTTAGATTCAAGGTAGTTTTCCAGAAGAAACATTGCAACTATGAAGCATTAGGGCTGGGGACGAGTCTCAGTGGTGCAGCACTTGTCTAGTATGCATGAGGGCCTGGGGGTGTTCCAAGTACTGAATAAAAATAAGAAGAAATCAACATAAGCAGGAGTTGGTTCTTCGAAAGATAAATAAGATTGATGGGGCCAAGGTTGTGCATTGGAGTGAGGCAGAATTTGTCTCGACTACTACCTAGAACTCAAGTAGCAGGAATACTCCTCCCTGAGGCTTAGAACAAAATATTCTGAAACTGGAAGGGCAACTTGTCCTAGCCAAATTAAGGAGTCTTTGACTCATTAAAGATATCTAAAAAGTAGAAGTCACACGGAGTTTATGTCATCTGTTTTGAACCAATCTTAGAAGCCTTCTTTGAACAATATGTGTTGGAATCTTTGGCAAGTGGAAAACCAGTTCCATGAGTTCAGAGGAAGGTTCACAAAAACTTACCTGAGCCTAGAAAAATCTTAAGTAATCCTAACAGACCTGTGGAAAACCAGAAATGGAGAGCATTGTGCCCAGGAAAACAGAAGTCAGAGAGGCTAGAGCGATCCCAACTCTCCCCGATTCAGAGTCCTGAGAGTCATAGGGTAAACACAGCCAGCTGCAGCACATAAGAAGTTGGAAGAGTAGGTGTGTGAGACCACATGAATTTCAACATACCTGAGTGACAAGTCTCAGATACCAGTCTCCATGCTGGATGGGCCAGTCCAGCACCATCTAAGTTCCTGGGGCCACTTGGGCCAGCTCCTCCTGGGACCCAGCACCAGCCCTTCTCCTGGAGCCCTCACAGCTCCCTGAGTACTTGGAGCCCCCCAGGTCTGGCAACTGCCCACTTTTGACATCCAAAACATCCACAGTACTTACCTGTCCCTTGAACCTACCTGTTCCATGACTCACTGGTTCCCTGAGTCCATGGAGAACACTGGATTCGGAATCAGTCGAGCACACACCTGAGCCACTCTTCCCCCCCAGCTCCAACTCTCTTGCCGCCCACCTTCTGACTAGTTCTGCAGCTTCACTGAGGGTACATAGCCCAGCTTAACAGGACACCACTTTGCTGTCTGGCTTGCTCAGTCCACCCTACAATTTTTCTGCTGATCAGCAAGGCCCATCATCCAGTCCTGATCCTCCTCCACAGGTGAGCAAGGTTCATGGGATGTAATCAGCCACTTCACCCCCAGCCACAGCCCAGTCTGCCTGGCCCTTGAGTTCACAACCAGGCCTGCCTGACATGGTCATTCACTATGATAATCAGCCTGCCTATCTCACTGCCTTGCCACCTGTCCCACCCAGCCTAGGAAAGTTAAGCCTCCCCCGGCAAGTTGCTGCACCACCTGGCCTCATCAGTTGCCACTGAGCTGCAGCCCTACTTGCCCAAATGCATTTGCCACCAGGTCCACCTGCTCAGCCAGGAGCTAAGTCACCTCATGCACAGTTGATTCCACCCACAACAATCTTCCAAGAAGGGAAATTGGAATGTATTAAAACCTTACATTCAACTTTGTAAGCAACACAACAGAAAAGTAGGATACCAGAGGATACAGCACATAATACCACACTTAGTTCATATGTGAAGAAGAAAGAAAGAAAAAAGCATTTGTCACAGAAAATGAACACATGCTCACTATGTGTCCACCATTATAGAAATGCCTCCTTAATTTCTTAAGTTTTTATCCAGATTTTTCACTTTATTTTCTTTTGCTATTTTTTTTTTTTTGGTTTGTTTTTTCCATTTTGACATTTTGAATTTTTTCCCATTATTTGAATGTATAACTATTGATTCCATCATTCCTATACATATACATATTTGTTTCTCTCTCCTCATTTCTTGTTTTTTGGGAAAGTTATTATTTTCCCATGCTCTGCTTCTTGAGGGATAGGGATTCTGATTTACATGTTATGATTTAGTTTTGCATACTCTTTGATGCTGCTCTATCTCTCTTGTCTCCCTCTCATTTTTTTCTATTTCTGGCCACCAAATTCCATTCTCTCTTTCTTTATATTCTTACTTCCATTTTTTCCTTCAACTTCCTCATTCATAACATCCTACATTGTCAGTGCATCTGCCCTATTCTTCCTTTGAAATTGTGAAGAGTGTTCTACCCTCCTGTCTCTTCCTATTTCCCCTACTCAAGTCCATCCTAACACCACATAACAATAACTGATGTATATAACCTCTGCCCCTACCAGCAATGCCACAGCAATAATTAATATGGTAGAAGTCATAGGCAACTCCCATGGTCTAATCTATGTCAGACATATTTCATGATGATTTACTCTTTTTAACGATGGAAATTTCTAATCCTACTGTTTCTGCATATTGTACCAATTAACAACATAGATGTCAAAATAGGAACTATGTTCCTATTTACTGTTATATAGGTTTTGCATAGATTGTTGCTATCATTGGGCTTCGAACCAGTATGTGAGGTACTATTACCATAGATGGACTCTAAGAAATTGTAAGGTAGAAACTCTACAGCTTCAGATCCATCCAGATAGATTGGTAGATATAAAAACCATGTGAAAAAGCAAGGGAACACACCATCCAGAACAATACAGATTACCTCAAAAACAGAGTGCACTAATACCACAGTGGATGAAATGTCATGAGTGGAATTCAGAAAAGTTATGGTTAAACTCATTTACAAGGTAACGGATGACATAAGGAATGAGATCAGAGAGAAAATACAAGGGGTGAAACATTACATCAATATGGAGCTTGAAATCCTGAAAAGGAATTAGTTGGAAATTCTGGAAATTAAAGAATTATTAAATCACACTAAAAATGCATTGGAGAGCATCACCAGTAGTCTGGACAACTTGGAAGACAGCTTCAGGCAATGAAATTAAAATAAATAATCTTGAAAATAAAGTTGATCTTGAAGAAAAGATATTAGGAGACCATGAACAGAATCTCCAAGAAATAGGGGATAAACTGAAAATACAAAACTACATCTATTTTTTAGAAAGATGAAGTCCTAGAGAAAAAAAAAAGGAAAAGCACAATATTGCCAATGAAATAGTTGAAAATTTCCCAAACCTTAAGAATAAATTGGAAAATCAGACACAGGAGACATACAGTACATGAAATATACAAAATTACAACAGACCCACACAAAGGCACATCATGAAAATGCCTAACATACAGAATGAGAATAGAATTTTAAAAGCTGCCTGAGAAAAATGACAGGTTATGTATAGAGGAAAACCAATGGAGATCTCACCTCATTTTTCAAATCTGACACACAAAGCTAGGAAGTCTTGTAATAATATCTACCAAGCAGTGAAATAAAATTCATGTCATTCAAGTACACTATACCCCACAAATTTCAGTTTCAGAATTGTTGATGAAATACAATTTTTCCATGGGGCTGGGGAGATAGCTCAGTTTGTAGAGTGCTTCCCTTGCAAGCACAAGGCCCTGGGTTTAATCCCCAGCATGACAAAAAAAAAAAAATTCCATGATGGACAAAAATTAAGAGAATTTATAGCTAGGAAGCTTGCACTCACACTCAATAAAAGATTAAAAATTACAGTGAAACCTTCAAAGGGAGAAACCAAACTAGAAGAATATAGTCAATCAAAGGAGAAACTAATTCAAATTGAAAACAAGAAATGACTCAAAATGACAGGTAATAAAAATATCTCAATTAAAATTGAATGTAAATGACCTAAACTCATCTATCAAAAGACATAAATTCACAGATTGGTTTAAAAAACAAGAACCACCCACATGCTATCTCAAAACTCACCTCACAGACAATGACATCCACAGACTGAAGACTAAAAGGATGGGGAAAAATATAATTTATGCTAACTCACAATAAGGTGGGAAGGTCTAGCAAAGTATAGAAAAAGTTGGAATAGACAAAGGAGAATGAAGGGAAGGTTGGTGGAATGGGAATAGGAAGAATAATAGAATGAATCGACCATTTCTTTCCTATGTTCAGAAATGAATATATGACCAATGTAACTCCAGATAAAGTAAAGCCAGAAGAGTGGGAAGTTTTATTCCATGTGTGTACAATATGTCAAAATACATTCCACTGTCATACACAACTAAAAATGAAAAACAAATAAACACACACAATATCATTTATCTGGATGTGGTAAACAAGTAGGAGATGCTGTCCTCATGTTAGATAATGTGGACTTTAAGAAAAGTCAATCAAGTGGGACAAAGAATATTTTCACACTCTTTAGGGGAATTATACATCAAGAAGACGTAACAATTTAAAATATTTAAGCTCCAAACTATGGAGCATCTATGTATATTAAGGAAACATTTCTCACTTTTAAGAATCAAATAGACCACAAAAGAAAAATACTGGGTGACATTAACACAACTCTCTTATTACTGGGTAGATCAGCAAACAAAAACTTTAAAAAGTAGGTAGAGAACTAAAAATACTATTACTAATTCACACTTAAAAGACACATGTAAAATATTTTATCCATTCATGACTGAATACACTTTCTTCTTAGCAGCACATTTCTCTAAAATTAACTATATTTGGGGCCAAAACCAACTTCTAGCAAATGCAACAGAATAGAGAAAATACCACACATTCTATCACATGGCAATGAAATGAAATTAGAAATCAATGATAAAATAAAAATTGAAGATACTCCAACACCTGGAGACTGTAAAATATACTATTAAATGACCAAAGAATAGCTGAGAAAATCAGGATGAAGTAAAATATATTATAGGGGAATGTGAACAGTGTCACAACATCAAAATCTTTAGGACATTATGAACACAGTTCTAAGAAAAAAATTTGTTTCCTTGGACTCATTCATTAAAAGGAGAGAAAGTCATCAAGCAAATAACCTAACATTATATCACAAAGCTGTGAAGAAAGAAGAAAAATCACCAAAAGCAAGAGAAGTCATGAAATAATTAAAATCACAGTCAAATAAAATTGAAACAACAAAAAAAGAATTTAAAAAAAAAGTTGGTCTATGAATATATTGATAAGCCATTACCAAGTTAATGAAAAAAGAGGGAAAACTCAAATATCTAAAATTTGTGATAAAAAGGAAATATCACCAGTGAAACTACTTAAATACAGATGATAATCAGAAATTATTTTGAAAATGTTTACTCCCATACAATAGAAAATAATGCAGACACTGACAAATTTCCTTGAGACATTATGATCTACCTAATTGAATGAGGAGAACACAAAAAATTAAACACATTAATTTCAAGCAATGAAGTTGAAGATATCATCAAATTCATACAAAAAAAGCCAGTACCAGAGGATTCTCAGATGAGACCTATCAGACATTCACCATGCTCCTTGAATTATCACATGAAATATTAAAGGAGGGAGACATTCCAAACTCATTCTATGAAGTTAATATTCACCCTGATACCAATAACAGACAAAAACACATCAAGGAAATAAAACCTCAGACAAGTATTCTTGATGAACATAGATGAAATATTCTTAATAAAATACTGGTGAATCACATTCAAAAACATATTAACAACATAGTCCAACGAGATTAAGTGGTGTTAATCCCAGGGATGCAAGGTTGGTTCAACATATGGAAATGAAATGCATTTCATACCTGACTTAAAGGAAAGAGTCACATCATTATCTCAATAGATGCAGAAAATATATTTGTCAAAATACAGCATCTGTTTATATTCAAAACACTAGAAAAAGTAGGGAAAGCAGAAACACACTTCAATGTAGTAAAAACTATAAAGGATAAACCCCAGGCAAACATCATTCTTAATTGAGAAAATTTCAAAGAATTTCCTATGAAAACTGGAAAAATACAGGAATGCCCTCTTTCATCACTTTTACTCAACATAGTCCTAGAAATACTGGCCACACTAATTAGAAAAAAGAAAAAAAGCAAAGGGATATGAACAGGAAAAGAAGAGCTAAAACTATTCATATTTTCCAATGACAAAATTCTATATTTCAAAGAGCCAATGAACTTCACCCAAAAACTTCTAGAACTCTTAAATGAATACAATAAGTTATCAGGATATAAAATTAATACACATAAATTGATTGTGTTCCTATACACCAATGGTGAATCAACTGAAAGAGAAATCAGGAAAATTATTCCATTTACAAGAGACTCAAAAATATAGAATCTGTGGAAATCAATGTAACAGAAAAGGGAGAAGACCTCTACAACAAAGACTACAGAACATTAAAGAAAAACATTGAAGAAGACCTTACAAGAAGGAAATACTTCTTATGTTCTTTGAAAGGCAAAATTAATATTGTTAAAATGTTCATACTGTCAAAAGCAATATACAGATTTAATGCAATCACTATTAAAGTTCCATTGGAATTCTTCATGAAAATAGAAAAAGCAGTCAAAAATTCATTTGGAAAATAAGAGGTCTAGAGTAGCCAAAGAAATTCTTAGTAAGAAAACTGAAGCAGGAGGCATCACAGTAACAGACCTTAAACTATACTACAGAACTAGAGTAACAAAAAATGAATGGCATTGGCATGGAAACAGACCTGAAGACCAGTGGGACAGAATAGAAGACACAAAGGCAAACCCACATGAAGGCAGTTATCTCATCCTAACAGCAAAAGGCACCATAAAGGTATGTTGGGGAAATGACAGCCTCTTCAACAAATGGTGCTGGCAAAACTGAATTCCACATGTAGTATAATGAAATTGAACCCCTATCTCTCATCCTGCATAAAACTCAAATCAAAGTGAACCAAGGGCCTTAGCATTAGAATAGATACCCTGTATCTACTAATGAAACTGTAGACTCACCTCTCCATGGTGTTAGCTAAAGAACCAAATTCCTCAACAAGACCCCTAAAATAACAAAAGAATATATACCACAGATTCTTTAACCTTTCATCTATTGAAGGGAATATTATTCAGCCATTAAGAAAAATAAAATTGTTGCATTTGCAGGTAAATGAGTGGAGTTGGAGAATATCATGCTAAGTGAAATAAGCCAATCCCAAAAAACCAAGGGCACAGAGATCTCTGAAAAGTGGATGATGATACATAATGGCAGAGGTGAGGAGGCCAGAATGGAGGAAGAATGGATTGCATAGAAAAAAATGAGGGGTGGGGCAGGGTGAGGGAAGAAAAATCAACAAATCAACAAAAAAATGACTTAACACTACAATTGAAAGCCCTAGAAAAAGAAGAGCAGACCAACACCAAAGGTAGTGGAAGACAGGAAATAGTTAAACTCAGAGCCGAAATCAATGAAATTGCAACAAAAGAAATAATTGGAAAAATTAACAAAATAAATAGTTGGTTCTTTAAAAAAATAAACAAAAATTGATAAACCCTTAGCCACACTAACAAAGAGAAAGAGGAAGAAAGCTCAAATTACTAAAATTCAGAATAAACAAGGAAATATCACAACAGACACGAGTGAAATACAAAACATAATTAGAAGCTTTTGAAAATCTATACTCTAACAAAACAGAAAACCTCGAAGACATCAACAAGTTTCTAGAGACATATGAAATACCTAAACTGAATGAGGAGGACCTATACAACTTAAATAAATCAATTTCAAGCAATGAAATAGAAGAGGTCATCAAAAGCCTACCAACAAAGAAAAGTCTGGGACCAGATGGATTCTCAGTCGAGTTCTACAAAACCTTTAAAGAAAAGCTCATTCCAATACTCCTCAAAGTATTCCATGAAATAGAAGAGGAGGGAATCCTCCCAAACTTGTTCTATGAAGCCATCATCACCCTGATACCTAAACCAGATAGAGACATATCGAGGAAAGAAAATTTCAGACCAATATCCTTAATGAACATCGACACAATTATTCTCAACAAAATTTTAGCAAATCGCATACAAAAATATATTAAAATGATAGTGCACCGTGATCAAGTGGGTTTTATCCCAGGGATGCAAGGTTGGTTCAACATCTGGAAATCAATAAATGTCATTCACCATATCAATAGACTTAAAGTCAAGAATCACATGAGTATTTCAATAGATGCAGAAAAAGCATTTGATAAAATACAACATCCCTTCATGCTCAAAACACTAGAAAAAATTGTGGTAGTGGGAACATTCCTTAACATTTTAAAGGCCATCTACACTAAGCCCAAGGCCAATATCATTCTAAATGGTGAAAAACTGAAAGCATTCCCCCTAAAAACTGGAACAAGGCAGGGATGCCCTCTTTTACCACTTCTATTCAACATCGTTCTTGAGACACTAGCCAGAGCAATTAGGCAAAGAAATTAAAGGGATATGAATTGGAAAAGAAGAACTCAAACTATCCCTGTTCACTGATGACATGATTATATATTTAGAGGAATCTGGAAATTCCACCAGAAAACTTTTAGAACTCATAAGTGAATTCAGTAAAGAAGCAGGTTACAAGATCAATGCTCATAATCCAATGCATTTGTATATATAAGTGATGAATCTTCAGAAAGAGAAATTAGGAAAACTACCCATTCACAATAGCATCGAAAAGAATAAAATACTTGAGAATCAATCTCACAAAAGAGGCGAAAGACCTCTACAATGAGAACTACAGAACACTAAAGAAAGAAATTAAAGAAAATCTTAGAAGATGGAAAGATCTCCCATGTTCTTGGATAGGCAGAACTTACATTGTCAAAATGGTCATACTGCCAAAAGGGCTATACAGATTCAATGCAATTCCAATTAAAATCCCAATGATGTGCCTTGCAGAAATAGAGCAAGCAATTATGAAATTCATCTGGAAGAATAAAAAACCCAGAATAGCGAAAGCAATCCTCAGTAGAAAGAACAAAACAGAGGGTATCGCAATACCAGATCTTCAACTCTATTACAAAGCAATAGTAACAAAAACGGCATGGTATTGGTACCAAAATAGACAGGTAGATCAATGGTACAGAATAGAGGACATGGACACAAACCCAAATGAATACAATTTTCTCATACTAGACAAAGGGGCCAAAAATATGCAATGGAGAAAAGATAGCCTCTTCAACAAATGGTGCTGGGAAAACTGGAAAACCATATGCAATAGAATGAAATTAAACCCCTATCTCTCACCCTGCACAAAACTCAACTCAAAATGGATCAAGGACCTCGGAATCAGACCAGAGACCCTGCATCTTATAGAAGAAAAAGTAGGTCCAAACCTTCAACTTGTGGGCTTAGGATCAGACTTCCTTAACAGGACTCCCATAGCACAGAAATAAAAGCAAGAATCAACAACTGGGATAGATTCAAACTAAAAAGCTTTCTCTCAGCAAAGGAAACTCTCAGTAATGTGAAGAGAGAGCCTACAGAGTGGGAGAATATCTTTGCCACTCATACTTCAGATAGAGTGCTAATTTCCAGAATCTATAAAGAACTCAAAAAACTCTACACCAAGAATACAAATAATCCAATCAACAAATGGGCTAAGGAAATGGACACTTCACAGAAGAAGATGTACAAGAATTCAACATATATATGAAAAAGTGTCCAACATCTCTAGTAATAAGAGAAATGCAAATCAAAACTACCCTAAGATTTCATCTCACCCCAATTAGAATGGCAATTATCAAGAACACAAGCAACAATAGGTGTTAACTAGAATTTGGGGACAAAGGTACACTCATACATTACTGGTGGGGTTGCCAATTAGTGCAGCCACTCTGGAAAGCAGTATGGAGATTTCTCAGAAAGCTTGGAATGGAACCACCAGTTGACCCAGCTATCCCACTCCTTGGCCTATACCCAAAGGACTTACAATCAGCATACTACAGAGATACAGCCACATCAATGTTCATTGCTGCTCAATTCACCATAGCCAGATTGTGGAACCAACCTAGATGCCCTTCAGTTGATGAATGGATAAAGAAACTGTGGCATATATATACAATGGAATATTACTCCGCAATGAAGAATGATAAAATTATGGCATTTGCAGGCAAATGGATAAATTGGAGAATATCATGCTAAGTGAGATAAGCCAATGTCAAAAAACTAAAGGATGAATGATCTCACTGATAAGCGGATGAGGACATATAATGGGGGGTGGGAGGGGTTAGTGTTAGGGTTAGGGTTAGGTTTATGGTTAGGGATAAGGAGAGTGGTAAGAATGGAGGAAAGAAGGACTGTATAGAGGGAAAAGAAAGGTGGGAGTGGTGGGGGGAAGGGAAAGAATAATGAATAAAACATCTTTGCCCTATGTAAATTGATGATTACACAAATGGTATACCTTGACTCCATGTACAAATAGGGAAACAACATGTATCCCATTTGTATACAATAAAAATAAGATATCAGAAAACCTTCTTCAAAACATATAAAGAAGAGAATCTACCATGATCAAATAGGCTTGATCCCAGTGATGGAAGTCTAGTTCAACATACACAAAACCATAAATGTAAATCACCACCTAAATAGAATGAAGAACAACAATTATATGATCCTCTCAATAGAGACAGGAAAGGTCTTTGAGAAAACACAGCAGCCATTGATGTGAAAAGCACTAGAAAACCTAGGGATATAAGGAATCTAATATTATAAAAGACTTTTATGACAAACCCATAGCCAACATTATACTTCATGAAGAAAAATGGAAGCATTTTCTCTAAAATCAAGAACAAGATAAGTATGTCCATGAAACGTAAGCCTTTAATATCTCCATTCGCATTGATTAGGGGTGATCATTCAGGTTCCCAGCAGAGTGGAGTCAGGCTCAGACTCTGCCTGAGTTTCGAGTATGTTGCTTCTGCTTGCTCTGACCTCAACTCCAGTCTCCAGAACAGCCTCTGTTTTTCTATTTGATTTCAAGTGCACTTTGATGTGATGCACAGCTCGAATCCCGAAATTTTTAGTATGGAAGTAATGGAGCAGTAACATCAGGAAACCAGGTGATCCATGTGGGAATGGAGAGGAATAGAGGACTTTCAGAGTCACAGGAGGCACCAGTAAATTCTCACCCCAGAATACAGGCATCACAACATGTGCAAACCCTGTAGGCTAATTTGAACAGTGAATTAACATTAGAAAACTCAGTGCTGTCCACATGATTAGGAAGCACATTTTTTTTTAATCAAGGGAACTTGCAGAAAATATTGAGCTCCAATCTCCTCAGATGTCTATTAGCTAGAAGAGAAAGCCATCAAAGGGCAACTGAAAAGTTCCTTTGGGGACTCCACAGTTCTGTGTTCCCCAGTGTGCCAAGTACCCCGCATCCATCCAGGTAAGTCCTTCTCTGTTCCACAGATGTAGTGAACAAGGTAGGTCATGGGGCTTCTAGGCAGAAGTGGGAAGGGGACAAAGTGTGTCTCCTAGTGAGGTTTCTGGTAGGTGCAGAAAAGACATCCATCTCTAACCATGAAGCACAACCAGACACCAATGCTCTGTAAAATGCAATGAAGGAAATCTTCCTAGGATATGTCATGCATTAATTTTGAGGCATAGAATATTAGTGTTTTCCATCACAAATGTCAGTTATTTCAGGTTCCTATCTAATTTCCATCAAACTGCTATAGCTATACTGAAGTTCCATATGCTATCTCTGCTATCTCTTGTTTTATGTGCTATTAAGTCCTATACAAATAATCAGGAAAGTAATAACTATCCCTGTCTGCTTTGTATTAAATATAATCACCTTTCCTTCCCTCATCTTTCTGAACAAATAGAAGTGTTATTGATATGTGGCTACTAAATATTGAAAAATTACAAAATAATTTTACACAATCCAGGATGTAATGGGGGTAACCTCATATCAGCACACATATTTATTGTCCTTTCTCATAAAATCTTTCCTTTCTTACATTTAATCTCACAAATTAAAATGAATGGTGTCATCCATAGTGTATGATCTGCCCATTACCAAATTTCAAGTAAGAGGATCTTGTGTGACCTCTGAATGAAAAGAGTAGTGAACCTGACTGTGGTTTCCTTTACCTTGCCCTCAAAGACCTGGGAATGTAATTTTTAATAGCTGGGTAAGAAAACTATTTGTGTCCAGTAATCTTGTCTTTCTTCATTATTATGTCCATCTTTTCTTTAGAGAAAAAAGATTTGACTGAAGTCTTTGTTAATTTCATCAGAGAAACAGATTCTCCTGCATGTATGTTTGGGTTTCTCAGTAATGACAGAGTAGTGCCTCTGATGAAGCTTCTTTGGAGTTGCTTTTTACTGTTAGAAAGGTAATTTTTCTTGTACTCTTTCTAAAGAAAGAATTTAAAATATTGTTATGGTCTAGTTGGAAGCGTGAACCATAAGCTGTACTTAAATCCTTCTAATTAAGGAAATTTTAATTATTATCAGTAAGATTTTTCAAAAATATCTGCATTCCTTTGCCCAAATCTTCTCCAGGGTTTTCTCTTCTGTATAGAATTCTGTAGCATGTATATTTCACAGTGGCTCTGCACACAGTGTGGCACTTGTTTGGTGATGGTTGTATCCTCCATGATGAAGAAGCTGCTTCTCCCTAGTGCTCTTCATAGTTTTCCATTAGAACTGTGCCACAAAGTAGAGTTTGCTGCATGATTTTTTCCTCACTCCCAAACCCACATGAAGCAGGACCAGTCCCACTTTCCATATCTCATCTGGCATATTTACCTCAGAATACAGAAGATGAATGCAGCAGTGGTGAGGATTAACCATATGGTAATGACAAACCAAAGGATGCTCCTGCTGCTGCTATTATTATTGTTGTTTTTGTTTTGTCATTATTATTAATATTATTATTTATTACCAGGAATTGAACACAGGAGGGCTTAACCACTAAATCAAGTCCACAGAACTTTTAATATTCTATTTAATGACAGGGTCTCACTAAGATTCTTAGACCCCTACTAAATTGCTGAGGCTGGTCTTGAAATTGCAATCCTCTTGCCTTAGTCTCCAAAGCTGCTGGGATCACAGGTATGTACAACTACACCTAGTGAATGTTAATTTCCCTGTGATTTATGTCCATCTCTATGAAAAGTCCTGTCTTTTAGAGGGTAGTTTGCTTCCCATAGAGTATAAGTTGTGAATGTTTTTGCTTTATATGCAGTAAAGTGATAAGCTAACTAAAGGAACCCACATTTAGGGGAGAACTGAGGCATGTCTGAGTGCAGAGTTTAGAGATCAGAGACATTGCAGAACTAAACTGTAAGGATCACTCCACAATATTCTTATATGGGATAGAAGTCACATCTGTCCAAGCAGCATGCAGAGGACAGAGGAAGGAACCATTTTGTAGCTGTAGCAGTGTGACTGACAGCTGAGAAAGCTGATTTCTGGCAAACCTATGTCTGACCCAATAAACAAGTCTGGCAAACCCATTCAGCATGACAGTGATTCTGTCTAGGTTACCAGGAGAAAACCAAGCATGGACATTGGCTTACACAGGCAAATATTGGTTCTGGAGACCCACCTGCTCTCTGCTCCCCCATCCAATACAGTTGCTTGCAAGATTTGCTGGGAGAGATGTTCCAGATTGGGAACTTCAAAGTGCAGAAGCAGGAGAGTTGGAGACTCAACTTAAAACCAGGAATCTTGGGTTGACAGTTGACTAGTGGACTAAGAATTGGGTCCTACAATACACGAGTGTAATCCAAGGGAGATTCCTGGGGTGCAGTCCTACAGTAGGGACCAGAAACAGCTGGTCATGGAAAGTGGACCAATTTAAAATTTCCAGAACAATTGGTATTCAGTAGATGCTGGAGCCATCCTAAGTCTACACTAAACCTCCAGGACTGCCATCTCCAAGACTGCCACCTACAGGACTGCCACCTCAAGGACTGCCACCTCCAGGACTGCCACCTCCAGGACTTCCACCTCCAAACTGCAACCTACAGGACATCCACCTCCAGGACTCCCACCTCCAGGACTCCCACCTCCAGGACTGCCACCTCCAGGACTCCCACCTCCAGGACTGCCACCTCCAGGACTGCCACCTCCAGGACTGCCACCTCAAGGACAACCACACTCTGGCAACTCCACCCTGAGGGTGGAGCAAGCATCATACCCCAGACAGCTCCACACAACACTGCTTAGAAAGGAAGGTGAGAATCTTTTGATTTTTTTCAACAGAAAAAATTGTTCAATTTTTCATTGAGATTTTTTCTTTTTAGTTTTTCTTTTTTCTCTCATGTTTTTGCCATTTTTCAAATGAATTATTTTTCAATGACAAGTTTATTGAGGACTATAATGTCTGATTAGCATATTTCAGGTTTTTTGTGTTCTTCTTACTTTTTTCTTTACATTTTTAAGTTTTACATTTCTACTATATATATATATACATATATATAACCTACATATATATATATATATACATATATATAACCTACATATATATATATATATATATATATTTATCTCACTTACATTTCCCTTGATTATTTCTCCATTTTCTCCTGCTAACAACCAATCTTTATTGTTCCCTCTTTTACAAGTCCTTTAATTCTTTATTTCTAATTTCACTCCTCCTTTGTCAGAATTGTCACACCCTATACCTGTTCCATCCTCTCCTTGTCTGCCATTTGAAATTGTAAACCCTTTTGCAGACTTCCTGTTTTCATCACAGGCAATAAGTCAACATATCATCTCTGTTTATTGCAAGAAAGCTGTAGATGTCATAGCAGGAGTTATTTGGTTTATGTCTGTATATTGTATACATTGGTTGCTTGCATTATTTTTCTAACTCTTGATGGCAAGGTACTAAAAATTTCCAGGACCATTATAAGTCTATAGGGTAGAGACCATAGTGCCTCATACCCATACTGTGAGGTGGGAAGACAAACAAACAATGTGCAAAAACAAGGGAAAGTCATCCCAGACAAACCAAGATGCTCTAATAGAATCCATTGACAGTACAGTGGAAGATGTGTGAGAGAATGAATTTAGAATGTACTTAAAATAGTCTGTGAGGTAAACAATGATGTGAAAAGAGATACCAGAGAGAAAATAAGGAAGCAAAAACTCACTTCAATAAAAAGATAGAAATTCTGAAAAAATCAAGCAGAAATATCCAAAATGATGACATCAACAAACCAATACAAAAATTAAATGGAAAACATGACCAAAAGATTACATCCTCTGTGGAAGACACAGGTTCATGCCATGAAGAGAAAATATATGATCTTAAAAATAAAGTTGACAATGAATAAAACATGTTGAGGCATGAACAGAACTTCCAAGAAACATGGGAAAACATAAAAGATGAGATTCAAGTTTTAACGGGATAGATTAAGGCATGGAGATACAAATCAAAGCAAAGCACAGTTTTTCAATAAAATAATATCAAAATTTTGCAAATTTGAAGAATGAAATTTAGAATCATATATGAGGGGCAACCAGGATCCCAAATATGCAAAATGACACCACACACACACCAAGGCACATTATTATTATAATAATTAACATAAAAAGTGATAGAATTTTAAAGGCTTCCAAGAAAAAAAAATGACAGGACACATTGAGAGGAAATTCAATCTGGAGCTCAGCTGATTTTTCAACTAAGACCCTGAAACTAGAATGTCTTGGAATAATATATATGGAATTCTGAGAGAAAATGACCGCTAGCCAAGAATACTGTACCCAGAAAAACAAAAACTCAGAATTGATGATGAAATCAAAAGCTTCCATGGTAAACAAAAGTTTAAAAAACTCAAAACTAGAAAACTTGCATGAATATGCCTTCAATAAACTATTTTATGAAGAATGAAAAGTATAAGTGAAAAGGGTGGAACTACACTAAATGAATAGAGAAATTAAGATGAAAATTTTAAATGAATTAAAATTAATTAAATTAAATTAATTAAAATTAACCAGAAATAAAGCAAAATGATGGAAATACAAATAATATCTCAATAACTTTGAATGTAAATGGCCTAACTTCATCAAGCAAAAGACACAGAGTGGCAGATTGGATTAAACACCAAACCCATCAATATACTGTCTCCAAGAGTTTCACTTCATAGGCAAAGAAAGACATCCACAGTCTATAGGTGAGAGAGTAGGAGAAACTTATTACTCATGTGGCTCTGGTAAGTAGTGGTTTCTATCCTCATATCAGATAAAATGGACTTCAACTCAAAGTTCATCAGAAGGGACAAAGAAGGACATTTCATACTTCTTAAAGGAATTATACATCAATGGGACATTACAATCACAAATACTTATGTCCTTAATAACAGAGCATCTATGTACATCAAACAAATGCTTCTCAAATCCAAGAATGAAATTGACCACAACAGAATAATACCAGTTGACTTTCACAGATCTCCACTGGATTAGTACTCCAAGCAAAAACTAAACAGCAGACACTCAGCTGACGACTGTTGTCCTGGAAACCACTGCCCATCAACTGGGCCCTCCAGCCTCTGGCAACCCAAGGGATGACAATGGCCACTCATCCCAAATGGGAGAAGCTGTATAGTATCTGCCACAGCTGGAACATTGTACAGAATTAAATATTACAATCAATAACAGACTTAACAGACATATATTGAATATTTCATCCATCAATGATTGAATACACTTTCTTCTCAGCAGCACACAGACACTTCTCTAAAATAGACCATTTCTTGGGCCACAAGCAACTCTAAGCAAATACAGAAATAGAGGCATGGTACCTTTCATTCTATCAGATGACAGTGGAATAAAATTAGAAATCAACAAAAATAAAGATAGAAGCTACTCTAACACCTGGAGACTAAATAATATGCTATTGAATGACCAATGAACATCAGAAGAAATCAGGGGAGAATTAACAAATACTTAGAGGTAAATAAAAATTTTCATATGACATCAACTGTCATTTAAATTTTCATTTCATATTATTATAAATGAATGATTACCTATTGAAGAAAGATACAACATTATTTTTTAAAGCTTCATCAATGTACATTTTACCTCAAATGAAACAGGCATATGAGAACAGATGTATGTCATTTTTATGTAGAAAAGGCTGTGTGCTGATCATGTATGCTGCACAAAACATGAAACAAATGTACCTTTCTTGAAAATCTTTCTAGTGTCTTTCCCAGGATTTTATGTGAACAGACCCAAATATGCTGAATTAGTCAGAGGATCAAATTGTTATTTTGCCTGATCACCACATTTGGAAAAAGATGAACTTTTTTCCTAATGGTGAAGAGGATTTTCCTTTTTGACAAATGCTGCTTGTCTTCACTCATGTGTGGAAGTTAAAAACATTGCCCACGTGGAAGTGCAGTTCAGCACAGGCTGGGAAGGGCTGTGGGAGGAGCAGTGAGAGCAGGGATGAGGGGCAGCAGTGCACAGCTGCAGGGCTGGGGTAGGAAGTTCTCATGTTCTACAGCTCAGTTTGGTCCTTAGAGTCTCCATCAAGTAATTACATATAACAAAAAAGTGGAGGGCAAGAGCTCAGATGCTCCTCACATGTAGAAATTATAAACTTGAGGAAATTAACATGTTAATCACCATAACATGATCATCAAACAATGTAAGCACCTATTGACTTACAATACTGAACTCCAAGTGTAGGTCAAAAGATCATCTCAACTAAAGGTTAGAATAAAAACAAATCTGTTTTTAAATGTTTAAACCAAATACCTACTTAAGCTCTGAATTCTTAAAGGGTACCCTGGGGAGACAAATATTTACAATGTCATATTTCCTGAGAAATTTTTCTTTTAGTTACCAGGGATTTAACCCAGAGGCAGTACATGATGGAGCTATATCCAAAGTCCTTTTTTATTTTAATTTTAGAGACACTCTCACTAAGTTAATTAGGGCCTATGCTAAGTTGATGGGTTTGCCCTGGAACGCGTGATACTCTAGTCTCTGCCTCCTGAGTTTTGGGGATTTTTTGGTATTTTATCTTTCAGATCTATATGCTCATGAAATACTTTAACACTTTGTTTTCAGATGACATATGGTTCAGGATGAAAGAGCATAAATTAAAATTAAATTATTATGTACATGAGGCTTATAAAATAAATACACACATATTTTCCAGAAAAATATACTTCCAGTAAGTCATCAACAAAATTTTCTAAAATAAGGGCTGTGGATGTAGTTCAGTGATAGAAAACATACCTAGCATGTATGGGGTTCTGGGATTGATCTCCAGTATTGCAAAGCAAAAATTTGAGTACCAATTTTATATGTAGACCTCCTGAGTCTGGAGAAATGCCATTGTTTTCATGAAAGAGGAAATAAAACCTGGACTCCAAGATGACTCATGTTGAAAGATAGGTTGGATACTTATCCTTTAATTCCTTAAAATGAAGTGAACATGAATCCACTTTAATTATGGGATGTTTACCACAATTATTTTATATATTTATCTAGGAAAGACTGTAAAAGGTGTTTCGTATAATATTTGATAATTGCACTCACCTGAGTAGGTCAAATTCTGAGCAAATAACAAAAAAACTTTAACATACATAGCTGAATAGGTTAAATCAAATTGTTCTAAAGTTCCATCAGCATTCTCTGACCAGGTATTCCCAACATATTCTAATTTTATGGTAATTTTTTAGCACTTCTGAGTTGGTGATAGAGGTGATCAGATATTAAAAGAAATCTGTAAAGTCTATCAACTTACATAAATAAAATCTGCACAATAGTTTTTAAAAGTATAACAATCCTGGAGAGATAATCTGTGCAGGAAGGCTTCCCTGTTTGGCTTGTATGCTTCAACCTCTTTCACTCCTTTTGTCTCTAGTGCATACATGACTTGAGAGTCTTCACTATATAGGTGAGATGAGCCTACAGCTCAGGGTCATGGGCTTCTCAAAATCACACTTGAATTCAATGGAAGGTCATATAGCTATATTCAAGCCTTCTGACTTCAGAGTTAGTAATTCTTAGTATTTTCTGTATACATACATTAACAAAATCACATGTGTTCATAAACAAACCAGAAGAAAGATAACATGAAACTAATACAAATATGGGTGGTCTAAGGCATTGAGACTTTTTGCTTTGGAGAGATTTCTTTTCAAATGTAGACCCCACAATTTTAATTTATCAAAAATTATACAGTTCTTACCATAATCCTGACATTAAATCAAGAAGATGAACAGAAAGAAAATTAAAACCCACCCTTGCATTAAGACATCAACATGAAAAACTTAAGGTGATAACAGAAATATTTTCTGAAAATTAAAAACCAAAGGCCAAATGTGTTCTCTGATACATGGATAATGATACATAACAGTGGGGTGGGGAAGGGTAGAATGGAGAAAAAAAGATTGTGTAGAGGAAAATAAGGAGTGGGGACAGGGCAGGGGGAAGAAAAGATGGTGGAGTTAGACAAACATCATTACCCTATGTATGCATGATTACACAAATGGTGTAACTTCTTCATGTACAGCCAGAGAAATGAAAATTTGTATACCATTTGTGTACAATGAATAAAAAAATATTAATTTTATTGTACACAGAAAGTTTTGCACTTTGAGACAAACATAATCAGCTATTATTGGGAGAGGATGTGAAAAGTGAGAGAAAGAAATGCCTTCCAAAAGGTCCTTGAGAAACATGAGTGTTGGTGGGACAATGGGGCACTGGGACAGGTTCACAAATTTTCCTTATGGCTACAGGATTGGCTGAGATTGATGAGATTTAATATGTGATAATGAATTTTTCTTACTTTTCTCCCAAGACATATACCCCATGATTCCATACCCTACAAGATGAGTAAAAACAAGCTGCAAGGTATTATTAACTTAAGTAACACCTTTTATTCTGAAACTGGGATTGGGATCATGGCCAACACCATTCTTTTTCTGTTCCATATCTTCAAATTCCTCTTTGACAACAGGTTCAATAAAATTGACCTCATCATTAGTCTCTTGACTCTAATCTGCCTACTAATGCTGCTCACCACGGGGTTGATAACTACAGACATTTTTACATCTCAGTGTGACTTTTGGAATGACATCACATGTGAATAAGTTACCTACTTGTACAGGTTGATGAGGGGCTTCTCCATTTGTACCACCTACCTGCTGAGTGTTTTCCAAGTCATCACACTCAGATCCAGAAGCTCCTGCTGGGCAATGTTCAAACCTAAATCCCCACATGACACCCTGAGATCACTTCCTTTCATGTGGATCTTCTACAGGTCTTTAGTGCTCACTTCTAACACTCTGGGGTGGACATATCCAATGTAACCACAAACATTTTATTTCTCATGATTCCTGCACTATTTTACTCATGAGTTATTTCCTGAGGCATTTATTTTCCATACTGGGTGTATTTCAGGATGTCTTTCTTATATGGCTCCTGGCCCTCTTCAATGGGTACATGGTGACCCTCTTGTGCAGGCATAACAGTCAGTCCCAGCATCTTTGAAGCACCAATCTGTCTTCAAAAGCATCCCCAGAATGGAGGACCAGCAGGACCATCCTGCTGTTCATGGGTTTCTTCATGCTAACATACCATTTGGACTGCATTGTCTCCTCCTCAAAAACTATGTGGAAAAATGATCCTGTTTGTTGTTCTATCAAGATGATGGTGTCCGATGCCTAAGACAACCAGTCCTTTGGTTTTCATCTATATTGAAAAAAAAGTGCTCACTTCTTGAAATGGTTGAGGGGAAGAAAAGTAAATGTTGAATCATTGAATGATGGATAAATTATCTTAATGAGTCACTGCATAGCTGTGAAGCAGTTAATCATGGCATAGGTTGTATGCTGTCTGTGTTGAAAGAACAGACAAACTGGGTTTTCTTAAAACCCAGTTACTTTGGTTACTTTGAAACTTGTGAATGAGAAATACATTCCAGATAATTTGTCCATATACTTCTGAGAGAACTTAAGGTTATTATACTTATTATTATTTTCAAGTGACCCCTGAAAGGTAAATCTCACATTTATTATCTGGATTAGTCCATATATGTATAGATATGTGAGACATTGGAGAAGATTTTAATTAGTCAATTGTCTCGTGAATCTAAATTATGCCTAGAAAATTATAAATTTCTATCATTATATATTGTCTTCTGATACATCAATTGTACTTTTATGAATGCATCAAAAATTGAACACAGGGACTCAAACTATTATTTGAACACCAATGCTCATGCTATCTTGTATATAATATGTGATGCTGGAATCAATATGAGACTCACAAACTAATGAATGCATAAACATGTGATCTGGATATACCATGGAATACCACTCTGTCTTAAATAGGGAGAAGATTCTGATACATAGAAAATGACAGATGAATCTTGAATACATTGATACATTGTGTGATGTGAAATATGCACAAAAGAATTATTATTGTAGATGTAGAAGGTGAATCTTTGGGGAGTATAAATTACAGCAACATATACAGAATGATATTTTCTAGCAGTTGTTGAAGGAATTTACTTGGAAATTGGTATTTGATGAATACAGGATAGTTTAGAAAGAAAAGTGCTGGAGATAGTGGATATTATACATGCACACAGATTTTTATGTGCTTAATTCCACTGACTACTCATAAACATGGGTAACTGGTAAATTTTTTCTTCATGTACTTGATCATAATAAACTATTTCAATGATCTTAAATCCAATCATGGGAAAATAATTCTCTGAATTTAAAAAGAAAAGTGAAATGTTTCTCAAACTGCCAAAATTTATTTTCCAATGATTTAAAAAACTTTCAACAAAACTCTGCCAAACAAACTAGTCATGGTGGCACATGCCTGTAATCCTTGTGACTGGAAAGGCTGAGGTTGGAGGATTGCAAGTTCAATGCCACTCTTAGCAATTTAATGTGGTGATAAGCAACTTAGCAAGAACCTCTCTCTAAGTAAAGTACAAAAAAGGGCTGAGAATATTGCTCAGTTGTTAAGCATCCCTGGTTTCAATGCCCAGTATTGAAAAAATGAAATGAACTAAAAACCTGTGCCAAAGTGTAATTTGAAGATGATCCCCTGAAGTTCCACTTCACAACTACTTTTTATAATGATGTAAGAGAGGTTCCTGGTGTGAATTCAGTCAGGGAAACTCAGCCTTTATTGCTATTTCATCATTGTCTTAAGTAGTTCTTGTATGATAACTACTTGAGTGAAGTGTTTTAAATTAGGTCTAAACACCAAATTTAAGCAGTACCTTAAAAATTTGGAATTTCACTGAGCATGTATTCATATATGAGCATAGAAATTTTATGTCCAGTTTGTTCTTCTGTCTTCCTTACTCCCATCTCACCTTCCTTCATTCTCCTTTGACTGATCCCATATACTTCTCTTCTTTCATTCCCCTCTCCTTGCTATGTGTTTGCAATCACACATCTGACAGAACATTCATCCTTTGGTTTTTTGGGATTGGTTTATTTCACTTAGCATGATAGTCTCCAGATCCATCCATTCACCAGCACATGCTGTAGTTTCATTCTTTATGGCTGAGATATACTCAACTATACATACCTCATTTAAAAATTCATTCCTCTGTTGAAAGGCACAGTTTTGTTTCACAGCTTAGCTATTGTGAATAGAGCTGCTATAAACACTAATGTGCCTGGTTTCCTGTAGCATGTAATTTTAATTGTTTGGGTATATTTCAAGGGGTGGGATGATTTGGTCCAATTGGTTCCATTCCAAGTTTTCTGAAGAATCTACATACTGATTTCCAGAGTAGTTGCATCAATTTGCAGTCCCATCGGCAATGCAGGAGTGAATTGCCCACATCCATGCCAACATTTATTTTTACTTGCATTCTTGATGATTGTCATTCTGACTGGAGTGAGATGGAATTAAAGTGTAGTTTTACTTTGCATTTCCTTAAGTGCTAAAGATGTTGAACATCTTTTCACATATTTGGTTACCACTCATATTTCTTCTTCTGTGAAATTTCTTTTCAGTCCCTTTGCCCATTTAATGATTGTGCTATTTGTTTTTTCAGTGTTAAATAGTTTGTGTCTTTGGGTATTCTAGAGAGCAATTGTCTGAGACTCAGGTTACAATGCTGTTCTCCCATTCTGTAGTCTCTGTCTTCATGTTCTTGATTGTTTCCTTTCCTGTGAAGAATCTTTTTAGTTTGATACAATCTTATTTACTGATTCTTGATTTTACCATTTGTGCTTTAGGAGTCTTGTTGAGGAAGTTTCTTCCTAAGGTAACATGTTGGAGAAATGGGCCTACGTCTTCTTCTAGTAGGCTCAGGGAAAATAATGTCAATTTTTATATAGGTCAAAGTATTAGGTATCAATGATTACATCAAAATAAGAATTTAGAATAACATGACAACACCAAATACTTTATATACTATCACCCACTAACATCATGGTTCCTAATACGTTCAGATAATTTTGCATTTGAAATTGTGCTCTGAAGCAGTTAATACAAAAAAATTAAGTAGAAGGACCAGGTAATTTAGAGAAAGGCTATCTAATCTATACCTTCTAAATATTGCAATAATCAGAATGCACAGTTGTAGTGCCTAAATTAACTATCCTAACGATTGACATTATAAAATTTGGTGGAATTTTGAAGTCCACCAAATGACAACTGGAGGGAAAAGGAAGGAAGTAGAAAAATCTAGTTGTGATAAAGAGAATAATATATAAAGGCAACATTTACAATATAAGATGTACAGCTTGGTCCACACCTTAGCTGATGCCCATCTTTTATAATGATATTAACAAGTCATAAAATTTAAAGTACAATCAGATTCCATGAGACAATCACTGGATTGTTGCAATTTTAAGGGCTGGTTTGTTATGGTAATAAACATTAAAATTTGGTTGAGGCATACAAACCCAACGGCAACAAATGCTGGGAAGTATGTGGAGAATAGGAATCCTCACTGATTTATGGGATGTCAAAAACTACAAGCTTGTTGAAAACAACCTTGAAATTTCATAGCCTATATAAAGTCACTTACATGATCCAATGATCACATATCTATGTTTTACCCAAATTGTTAAGGTAATTTTTCATAGCAGATTAATTCATAATCACTATAAACTGGGAAGAAATAAATTGGAAGGAATAAAAATGTACTTCAGGAAAGGAATGGTTAAACAATTATTGTACTTCCAAAAAAACACTTCCAAGGTAGTCTGCTTATGATGCAACAAGAGAAATTAAACCCAAATGCATTTTATTAAATGAAAGAACTCTCACTTATCTCAGTCTCATCTGCTTGTGACTACCTCAACCCAAACTCCAGCTCCATCTGCATTCTTAGCATTTACTTCATCATGTTTTAATTCTAATTTAAATCACACTCACACTTTGAACCATGACCCTGCTACTTTCCAAATCATGGAATGCAGAGTCTTCCCTACCCAGGAACCAGGTGCTCCATGGAGGAATGGACTGAGGAAGATGCTCCTCATGCATTGTGGGCAGAGACCTCAGAGCCAATGGAAACTCCCAGGAGGTGCCAGAATTTCTCAGACCACAAAGTGCACTTCAAAATATGAACTGATTTAGACAAACATGTTCTAGGTCAAAATGCAGAAAGTTGATGCTTTCTAAGTGACTTGGACCACTGTGATCCATAAGACACCTGTCAATTAACTTAGAGAAAAGTTTGGAGCCCTGTTCTCCCTAGATTGCTGCTATCCACCAGAGGATAAGGTCAAATGAAGAGGCAGGTGAAATGTCCTGCTGGGGACTCCATGGTATTTGATCTCTAGTGAGACATTGTCCCTTTTTACAGACACAACTATTAAAGGCCTGCAGAGAGATTAAAGACCTCCCTTCCCTAAACCAGCACAGGTTCTTTTCAGGTGAGCTGAGACTTTGCTGTCACATTCATCTGGGTAAGTGACTCTGTATCCACCAATGCAGGACCAGTGGATAAGGGGTCCTAGGAAGAGTGTGGAAGGAGGAAGACTGGGTTTCATAGTGAGGCTGTTGGCATCTGCAGAAGAGACCTCAGCTCTGAGAGTCCTCCTCAGGCCACAGGATGTATTCTGCATGGCACAGTGGGGATATTTTCTACATAGCCTACTTATGACTTTAGAGACATTTAAAAGTTCCTCAAAGTTTTGCATAGGAGACGTGAATAAATTTTAGGTTTTCATGAACTAAATTACATTTGCAGACTAGCTCCATTCATAAGTTGGTTCCATGTGAAGTATTATCTTGCGATTTTAAACATTATGTCTTCAACATATTTTACCAGGCAAGTGATAAGTTCTAATATCACATTTTGGTTAAGCACACATAGTTATGCCTCTGTCATTATCATGACTTAAACAGAACTCCTGCTGATGTAAATGGCTTCTGAATGCTGCATAATTTTTCTAAGTTTTAAAACCTTTAGAAGGAAATGAGGTTCTATGTTCAAAAGCTCATCTTAGAGAGGGAAACCCTGCATTCCTCCAAAGTAGCTCCTTGGATTTTCTCAGGAAGATTTTCTTGTTTCAATCTAATTTCACAAATTATGACCTCGTGGAGTTGGCACTGACCCTGGGCTCAACAATTTAGGAAATTTCATGTGACAGGTGCATAGTGGTTAGTTTGCAAATACATGAAGTATTCAAAAAGTGAAGCTGGTATTAGTTTCCCATTCCTGGCTCCAAAAGACCCAGGAATTTAAGAATATTCGTGTCAATTCATCTTGGTTTTCTTTCTTATTCATTCAGAAATACTTCTTGTTTCTGTAATCATGGGAATGTCTGAAACTCCTTTTATTTGAAGGAAAAATTAGGGCAGTTAATATCTAAGTTGTCACCTCACAGTGAGAAGTTTTTTTCAAGAGGAGAAAAAGCAATGTATGTCTTTTCTAGTTGTTTTCATGAGCAGATAAATGTGAACTGATCTCTTTTTCTTGTGATCAAGATTAAAAGAATAAGATTAGTAAGGAAAACAAACCTGTGTAGCAAGAAAGCCAGCCTTGACTCACTTCATCATAGAGTTGATCAGGGAAAGACAGTCTCCTGAATCTCCTGAAAACTCTCATTTTTTGCTAGTAATGCATATGGTTTCAGATGAAGCATTTCTGAGGCTTCCAGCTTTTTTTCCTTTATATTCTTACCTTTTATTTGTTTGTTTGTCTGATTTTGGTACCAGGGATTAAGTTCAGGGTGATTAAACATGGTGTCATAGCCCTAGTCCTTTTAATTTGTTATGCTGGGACACAGGTTCACTAAGTTGCTTTGACACATGCTCAGTTGCTGAGGCTGGCCTCAGATATGTGATCCACCTGCTCCATCTCCCAAGTGGTGTTTGCCACCATACCTGGCCCTTGTTTCTCTACCTTTACTACTGAAATTTGTGAAGAATTATTTAAAAATATTGGTAATGTCTCTATTCTGAAACACAAGCTATACTTACAATTCTTTTAATTTTCAAAGAACTTTGTATAATTTTTACCCTGCTTTCAGAACTGTGGCTTCTATTCATTTGCTCAAATATTCTCCAGGATTATGATTACATACACTGAGTGCATTTATTTTAGAGAATCCCTGTGGACAGCACTGGCAGCTGGCTGCTGAGATCTTCACCTCCCCTGATGTGCTGGTTATTTATTCCTAGTGCTCTTCACATTTTTCCCGCTACACTTGGGCCACAAGAGAGAGCATGCTGCCCAATTTATCCACAGTCCCCAAACCACCTGTCTGAAGCAGGACCTGTCTCACCTACCAGATCCTTTCATTAATGTTTAAATCTATTTATAGAAGGAGATGATATGATGATAATGATAGTGAAGTTGAACTAGAGTATAATTGTGTTGAATGATAATGACAACCCAAAGTCTGCTCTCTCATGTGTGTGAGACTGGACATGGATTTCTAAGTGCTGGATGGGAATCATGTTATTTACACACAATCTCCACCTTAAAAGATAGGCAAGATGATTTCAGGATTCACAGGAGCAAAGAGATAGGTGTCCCTTCCCTCCTTCATGCTGGAATATGCACACCTAAGTTTCCAATCTCACATGGCAGTGTGCAGACAGATTTTCCCATTTATTTTCATGCTCCAATTCCCTCCTGGCCACCAAATCAGGGAAACCATTCTGAACATTCCTTACTACTTTAGGCTCCCATTTGATAAGGTCACATTAAACAGGATTGTCCAAACTTTTGAAAACTTCAAAATGATAAAATATCTAATATGAATAGACCTTGTTCCATATAAAAAAGGAGACTTAGCTGGGTTGTACTTCCTCTGAGGGGTCCCCAGCACACACTATCAATTCTATCAGATTTCTCATTTACATTTTCTAATCCATGTATGTTTTATTTTCCTAATCTTACCACTTAGTCTTTCCTTTCTTGTACTTCCTCTTCTCAAATCTGACCTATTCAAGAAAAGTGTTTTTCTTCTGATCGAAGGTCTTATATACACAATGCCAAATTTCTCTGAAGACTGCCTGTTTTATATTCTGAGTGTGAAATATATACATATATTTTGCATTGTACAAATAGGCTGTTTAAATATCATCTCAGGATACTCACTCCTAAAAGTGACATTCAGGGAGGGTATCCTACAGTATTTGGCTGATGGCATGGAGCTTCTGTTCTGTCCCTTCTCCTGAACAATGTTGTGCTAGACAGGGGAGAGCCTAAGCAGACATAGGAAAAAGTGGACATTCTGGAGAATTTCCAGTTTTTAAGAGTGGAGCATACTCACCAGAATATTTTCTACTAAAATGACAAACTCAGAATTACTTACACACCTTTCTTTAAAAAGCATACTTATTGTATATTGTTGAGATAAATTCAAGCAGTATGTTTGATACTGATGAATGTGATCCAGAAGTTAGAGTGTGATGACTAGAGAAATACCCACTGTTGTGTACCTGGCTCTACTTGGAGGACGCAAAGTTGCTGCTTTTGATGACATGAAATTATGCTAATTTCCTTAATGTACACTTGAAAAAGATTATTTTTTCCTATTTCTAAGGTAAAATTTTAACTCCAGGAAAAAAATACTTCCCAGTGATTTTTAAATCTCCACTGGAGCTATGACTTCCTGAATATTAATGCAAATTTATGGCATCTGTACATTCCTGGCATTCCTGAAACTTTTAGTTTGATAGGACTGTAGTTTCTAAAACAATGCTGTAATTAATACCATAAAGATCTCTGATTTACAGGTTATTGAAATATACTTGTTGAAGAGCTCTGTAATGCCAACTATTTCTACAGCTGAGGTTTTTTAAAATTATTTATTTATTTGTTGAATTATTTGCTTTATTTTATGTTTTTATTTTAATTTTTATTGGTGTATTATGATACAGAACTGTGGAATTCATTGTTATGTATTCATACATGCACACAATAGAAATCAATGATAGCTAAGTTTTAAAAATAATTTAAACTGAATTAAAGTAAAATTGTACTTCACAGAAATCACGTGAGTGAAGGTAGTTTGACAGGTAGTTTTAAATGGTAGTTATTAAATGATAATTTGTGTCTATTTAATATTGTTGGACCCAGCAGCTCAGCAGGCTGAGGCAAGTTCAAGACCAGTGACAGCAACATAGTGTGGTTCCAGTGAGCTTAGCCAGATGGTGTCTAGAAATAAAAAATAAAAAGGATTGGGAATATGACTGAGTGATTAAGGGCAACTGGCTTCAATTCCTGGCACCAAAAATAAAACAAAATTTTATTCTTTGTAATCTTTCACACTGGAAAGCTTATCTTAGTGGAAGAAACAAACAAAAACAGACTTATACTGTTATCAGTAAATATCAGTCTCATGTTACCATTTTTTTGTGAACCATAAAGCTCATAGATGAGCACAACTCTGGTATTTTACTATGTATTCCTGGGATTATTGTGGGACCAACTCAAAAGTGTTGGATGAGTGAATGGAGAATTTCTTAAACTTCAATATTTTTCTTCTTGATCATCATTTTTCTTTCTGATTTCTCTTTACTGAGACTGAGAATAGGAAAACAAGGCCATATTTTATACAAGAAATTTACAAATTGATGGGAATATTGCAGTAAATTTCACTTAACCAGGAATTTATTACTATTTGTAAACAACATCCATCTATAATATTACAGCTACCTTTTTCTAATAATGCTATAGAATATTATTTCAGAAAATTCAAATTTCAAAAGTTTTACCTAAATACCTGTCTCAGGTCTGAATTCTTAAATGGTGCAGCATTTGTGAGTGATTAACATTTTTGCTTTCCCTTAGAATCTTACATTACAGAACCTCTGCCATAAAACAAATTATGCTCATTTGCTTGATTTTCACATGAAAATTCCTTTTTATGTGACTGCAAAGATTTTAGAATACCATGTAGTTTTACATGGATGACATTTAAATAAATGCATCACACTCTCCAAGAAATATTGTCCCAGGAGATCACTGACCATATTTTCCATCACAAAATTCGGAGTTTGTCCTCTTGAATCTGGAGGAATGTCGCATTTGATTTATAATGCAGATGACATCTTAGAGACCATGTTTCATTGGGTTGGATACTTGCCTTTTGTTTTGGGGAGAGGTGCTGGGGATAGGAACCCAGGGCCTTGTGCTTGCAAGGCAAGCACTCTACCAACTGAGCTATCTCCCCAGTCCCGGATACTTGTCTTTTAATTAAAATCTTAACATGGAAAAACAAGGTCTACTTTAATTGAACTTCTATTTACTATTCTGAATGTAATGAATTGAAAAGAGAAAAAAGTGTTCTATGCTCTTGGTATTATTTCTGTAATATTCTAACAGAGGCTAGTTATATTTGCTAGAGGATTAAAACAGTTTGATATGTATAGGCACATCAGAGAATTCAATGGGCATAAGTAAATATATTCAGTTTTTACATAAATGTTCTACTATGCTGAAAATTTCTCTCTTTTTTTTTTTGGTATCAGAGATTGAATCTACAGGAGCTTAACCAGTGAGCCACATCACCAGCCCTACATAATATTTATTTCTAGTCAGGGTCTTGCCAACTTATATGGAGCCTAGCTAAGATTCTGAGGCTGGATTTGAACTTTCAATCATCCTGCTTCAGCCTCCTGGGCTGCAGGGATTACAGGCATGTACCACGACACCCTGCAGTAATTTCAAATTTTGATCCTCTCTTTTCAGGCAACAAAGAGAAGATCTGTTATTAAAAAGACTGAATTGATTCTCCCAAATCACATGCACGATATGATATGAAAAATATATATATGAAAATAGAAGCCACTATTTTTAGAGTTCATTATGTGCCACAAACATTTCCAAAGTTGGTATGCCTAATTTATTTTCTTCACACAAAATATCTCCAGGATTTACATACCATGACTATTTATGTTGATAGCTGGGATGATTAGCCCTCAGCACCAAAGAGTGTTTAAACCTATACTATTGGAAATGACAGCTCATATATATATTCAACCACCTGCCTTCAGGCTTCACACCAATTTTTTCTTGTTTATGTATTATAAATATTTGATCTGACACCAAATAAGAAAGAATTAACATGGTGTTAACATGAAATAACTCTGTGCATGTCTCATCTCTGGACAATCGGTGTGTTGGAGGGACTAATTTCTAGTTTCCTGCAATCAATCCCACTCACATTCACCCAAAACTGTGGACCTACTATTATGTACCTGAAAAAAACAAGCACAGGAAAATCAAGTGATACTCTGCCTTGCCCAAGAAAAATATCAGGCATGAGGTAATAGGGAGGAATCATATTCTAAAATATATGGCAATGCTTTACTGTTTTTCATTTTGCTTTTGTTACCATATATTGAACCTAGGAGTGCTCAACACAGAGTCACATCACCAGTCCATTTTATTATCCATTTGAGAAAGGGTGTCTTTAAGTTGCTTAGGACCAGACTAAATTGCTGAGACTGGTCTATAACTTACAATTCTCCCATGTCAGACAACCAATCCACTGAGATTAACAGTGTGCCACCTTCTTGAATGACAATTCCTAATGTACAAGAAAATGGATGGACCATTATGTATGCCATTGTGGAGACCCCAGTGGCACATATAAGTCAGCCAACAATGGGAGGTTTGGGGACAAGGGAGAGCATGGGATGAGTTCTGGCTGGTGTGAGGTGGAGCTCACGTTTTGTTTGTTTTTTGGATTTTGTGCTGAGGCAAGCTTGGTGGTACAGTGCTCCAGCACCAAATTACCTCCAGGACTTTTTAGTGTGTATTCTGAGACAGGCTCCTACTGAGATGCCCACACTGGCTTCAACCTTGTTATATTCCTCCCTCAGGCTCTCAAGTCACTGGGATTTCAGGCACCACTGTGCCCAGCACCAGAAGTGAGCTTTCACATAGGATTAAGATACATTTGGATAAATCCTTTTTATTTTCCTGATGGTAGGAAACAGACACTTTCTAATTTGTCTCCTAAGGTGTTCACAATAGTATTTTCCCTCATAACCTGAGCAAAACCAAAAACCTGTATAGTGATACTCACATAAGAAACATTGTATATTTTGAAATTGGCATTGGGATTGTGGCCAACATCATTCTTCTTTTCTTCCATACCTCCTTGTGCTTCACAAGGCACAGACCTAAGCCCACTGACCTGTCCATCGGTCTCTTGGCACTAATTCACCTGGTAATGCTGCTCATCACTGGGTTCATGGCTGTTGACATTTTTATACCTCAAGGGGGAAGATGGGGTGACCTGATATGTAAATTACTTATCTACCTGTACAGATTATTTAGGGTTTTCTCCATCTGTACTACCTTCCTACTGAGTGTCCTCCAGGCCATCACCCTTAGCCCCAGAAACTCATGTTTGGCAAAGTTCAAACATAAATCCTCACACAGAAATCTGTTTTTCCTTCTTTTCCTGTGTGTCATCAAATCATTCTTTGGTAGCCACCTCTTAATCTCCATTATTGCTACCCCCAATTTGACCTCAGACAACTTAATGTATATCACAAAATCCTGCTCTCTTTTGCCCATGAGCTTCTTTCTGGGACACATATTTGCCACCGTGTTGACCTTCAGGGAAGCCACACTTATAGGAATAATGGCCGTCTCAAATGGATACATGGTGGCTCTCTTGTGCAGGCATCAGAGGCTGTCCCAGCATCTTCACACCAACATAATACCATCCCCAGAACTGAGGGCCACACAAACAATCCTGCTGCTCTTGAGTTGCTTTGTGGTCATGTCCATTATGGACAGCATTATCAACTATGTGAGAATTACACTGAATGATGATCCAATATTCTACTGTATCCAGATTCTTGTGACCCATAGTTATGTGTCATTCAGTCCTTTGGTGTTCATTGCCTCTGAAAAATGTATAATTAGTGTTTTGAGATATGTGTGAGGGAATACATGAAATATATGATTAGCCATTGAGAGATGATTTCTTTTAAATTATAAAAAGTGCTTTCTTTGGAATGGTTTATCAAGGCAGTTTTGGTATAACTGCAATACCAAGTTGTGCTTCTTCTGTTAAACCCATCTACTTGTATATGCGTGGATGGCATGTCCATAAAAGAAAATTAAACCACAGGCCTCTTTGAGACATTTCCAGGGGTTGATTTCTCTTACTGGGTTCTAAAGTGGGTCTTGTGGAGTGGATGTCAATTTTCTTGATTGGGTATTCTGAAACTATTTTTAGATACAATATTACCAATGGTTTTCCATAATTGCATTTTCTTAGTTATCTATAATTTTACAAACTAGATATGTAAGCATTTACACCATAACATATCACATAATCCAACACACACACACACACTTGCATACTACATTCAGGGTGTTCAAATGGCATTTCTGTACCATCGCTCATATAGTCAAGTTTTAAATATTCAAAGGTGGAAACAACTCAATGCGAACAACCATAAGAATATAAAGACAATGCATGACTTCTGCAGACTCTGGAATATTATTAACACTTCCAATGAAGAAAATTCTTGCCATGGTGTCACATAGCTGAGCCCTAGAGTTATTCTACTCAGTGAAGCGAGTCAGTCACAAAAGAACAAATACTGTATAAATATGCTTAAATAATATGGTAGAAGTTGCAATAGGCAAATTGATAGACATAGAAAAAGAATGGGATTCTAGAGACCCAAAAAAGTGGGCAGTGGGAGACTTTCATTTGTTACATGCAGAATTTCTATTCAGTAAGAAGGAAAGTGCATAAAATTGATGGTGTTACAAATGGGAATAGATTCAATGCCACTTATTAGTACACTGAATAAATGGTCACAATGTTTATGTTATATATATTTTATCACAATAAAAGAATTTTAAATGATCTGTACCCAGTTGTAGCCAATATTCTTTCCAAAATTAAAATTATGTGATAAGACTGTAACATGCCACACTGTAATTTGGTGAACTTTAAAACATTAGAGCTAATTTGTCCCAATGATTTGAAGATTGGTTTGAAAGTTTCAAATCTTTTTCTCAATCTCAAACAAGAGCGATGTTCCTCAAATGAATTCTGTTAAGTACATCTCTGTGCTACTCAGACTTTGAAACACTTTAAGAATGGCACTAGATCATTCTAATGTTATGGTTTCTTTAATGAAATGTAGATGAGGTCAAAACATCAAACTTAAACACTAAGTTGGACATGGAAATTTTCCTAATCATGACATCAGTGTTCTAATAATTATACACTTGTAATACATCCTATTTAAATTAGAAGAATTAGTAAAATATAAATTACTCTCAAATAAAATGCCTATAGAAAAAAATGTAAGAGGTGATGGAAGCAAAGTATACAAATATAAAATCTAAAAAAGAACTGAAAAGGAACACAGAAAAGAGGAGAAAACAGAACAAAGAATTTCAGTAGTGAAAACAATGAACAAAATGTCCATTTAAGTCTTTATCAACAGCTCTTATGAATAAACAAAGCTATGCATGAATTGACAGAGGGTGGGTAAATAAACACACCTAATAAAATACCAGTATGAACTCTGTAAAATATGAACACTCTAGGTGGAAGGGCATACACAGGATGACAGTACAGGGAAATGTTGCACCTTGCAGAAGAAAAGCAGGATAGCGTGAGCACCTGAAAATGATAGCTTTGACTTTAGGTCACAAATGGTCAGAGATGAAGGTCATCACATACTGACAAGGACATCAACACATCAAGAAGGTGTTGCAGTTACAAATGTCTGATATAATTTCAAACTTCAAAATCAATAAAAAATTAACAGAATTCAAGATGAATGAACAGCAATATAATAACAGCAAAACAATTTTATACTTCACATCAAGGTGCAGCTCTAAACAGTACTAGGGCAAAAGGACCTAAGAGATAAACAAACATCCCTCCAACAAGAGATTACCCTATTCTGATGTGCTTAGGGCAGTGCTCAGAAGAGGACACATACCAGGTCACAAACAAGACTCCTCAATCTTAAAAACACTGAGATCATATCGAGTACATGTACAAGCATAATAGAATGAAAAGAAAATCAACGAAAGACATAAAACTGTAAATAATAAAAGTGTGTAAATTAAACACTTTTAACCAATCATGCAAAAAAAATCAACAGTGAAATCAGATAATTTCTTGAGAAAAACAGGAATCAATGTACAACATATTAGATTTTTGGGGATGTGTCAAGAGGAGTATCAAGTGTTGTAGAACAACACATTTCCATATCACAAAAAAATAAGATTAAATACTTTTTTCTTCAATGTCTGAGGTTCTGTCTTCCACATGTTCTAGATGATTGGTTATGCTTTCTATTGAGTTTTTAATTTGGTTGTTTCCTTCATTTCAAGAATTTCTTTCATTTTTTTTCAGAATCTCTGTCTCTTTATTGAAATAATCCTTTGCTTCCTGCATTTGCTCTTTTTTAAAGATAATTTATTTATTTTGATTCATTGTAAACTTTTAACTGTTGATTGGTGCAATCATCCAATTCCTGTATTTGATCTCTTATCTCATTGTTTGCTTCTCTGATCATTTTAATTATGTACCTTCTGAACTCCCTTTCTCACATTTCTTCTGCCATGATGTCATTGCATTTTATTGATGTAGCATCTAGGTTGGTTTGGCACACTTTACCCCCTTGTTTTCTTATGTTGTTCATGTATCTTCCCCTCTAGGAATGCAAATCTGAGGTATTGCAGTTTTCCCCCTATAGACTTATAGTGTTCCTGCAGGTTTCCTATAACTGTTCTTGAAGTGAGAGGTCAATATTAGCAGCATATCATAAAAACAATATGCATCCTTAACTCAAATATTATCTTTTAAGGTATTGACCATATTGTCTCAATAAACAGATTATTTGTTTGATTATTATCTACAGCTTAGCCAATAAGGTTTACAATAAGGACCATGATTTCTAACATTGGACAAGGAGGATTGGGAACAGTGTAGGATATAATGTTAATGAGATTATAAGTGTGTCTAGAGAGGTACCCTGTCACAGGTGTAGTGCAAGCAGAATTAAAAGAAACCGGATGCTAGCATGTGAAAAGAGACAAAGGGTCTCCAAGGAGACACATAGATAAGAGGAAAATAGGATGAGAAAAATATTAAAAAAAGAAAATATGTAGGAATAATATTAGGTATAATAGGAATAATCATAATATTACTACTAATAAAAAATCTACAATAAAACTATACAACACTGTTCAAACCTCCTAGTCTTCAGTAGCCTGAAGTCTTGGAGGAACTTGATAATTCAGTGACCTAAGAAGGGTGCTGCCCCTCTAGGGATGGTGGCCTCTAGGTGGGGTATAAATCCTGCTAGTGAAAAGAGGCACTTCCACTTGTTGACAGATGGTCAACAGCAGCATGGGCACTAGATTGTGAGCTTGGTCCTGGCTGGTCTGGGCCTGGGTCTCTGGACCTA